>JARHVA010004489.1:902500-932500 GCA_037957365.1 Torreya grandis
AAAAAATGTGTCTCTTTTTTGCATTGGTTTTTGGGGCAAAAACTCTAGAGGGAAAATGGTGGCTATGGAGAGTAATGGAGGTTAGAAATTCATCCTAGCAGGTTTTAATAGCTTAAGAAAAAATTTGCATGGGAAGAAGGGAAAAAAAGAGAAGAATGAAGTTGAGCAAGAGTTTTCTTGTAAAGGGTAACTAAAGAAATTTTAGTTTCTTCTTCTTATGGTAGATTTGTGCCAAGTAAGTATTTTTTATTTATTTCTTGCTAGAGTTTGTCTTCCATGGCTACATAGGGTTGGATTGAATTTTCATACCCAGTTGTGAGTTAAAATTTTAACCTTGTATATAAGGTTTAAAAATAATATTTATTACTAAAATGCCTTGGTGGAAAAGGTATTAAAACCCTAACTACTCATTTCATTCATGGCTAGAATTACTACCTTAAAAATAACACGTTAGATGTTTTCTTTATTATATTATAATTATCTAATGGATAGATCTAGGTGTTTCTTTATGCTATATTTATTTTATAGATGATAGGTTTTTATTATTCTATTTTTATTTGACCCTATTGGTATTTATGGGAACTTTATAAAAATATGTCATGATAGCTAAGTTGTATATTTTTATTTTGGCTTATTTTCCCTAGATTTTGGGTGCATTTTGAAGTGTTTGTGTAAATGTATTGCTTCCATTATTTTACCTCTTGTATTTTTCTTATTGAGGTTAAAATATGATTGAGCCCATTAATTTTATCAGTTTTAATCATTAAATTCTTGTTGTATCATGTTTAAAATTACTCTTCCTATGTAATATTGCTATAGCAATCTTCTTACAATGTAAAAAAGTATGCTGTAATTTTTTGTATAAACCTAAATTTGATGAAGCTATTACTCATAACTCATAGAGACTTATCAAAAATGATTTTTGGGTTTTATTTTCCTTGGTTTATTATTTGAAACATATATCTTAAGTATTTTTTTATTTAATATTAAGGGAGAAAATTGAGTTTTAATATGACTATATTTTATTATTAAAATAGAGATATCTTGCAGTAGTTTAATGCTCTTCCTACAATATGATTTTTTTTATAGTTATCATCTATGATTTTTGATCTTGTATCACTTATTTGGAATGAATTTTTTTATTAAATCATATTCCAGCTTGTATCTAGCATTAAGTGTAAAGATTAATATGGTACAAGGATCCTTAAATTTATGAGATATTAGTGTAAAGATCCATATACGATAATACCATTACATATCTCTTTTATGTATGAATTTAAATAAGGACATTCTTGGGATCTTATATATTCTTATAGAATGATGTGGACATGTTTTTTCTTGGTTGATCTAATTATGGCTAAGACCTAAATTATGTGGAATGACTCTTTTATATTATGAGTCTTGGCTTTTAAATGTAATTTTGTATGTTTTGATTTCTTGAATATTGTAAATGGTGTATGAATGAAATTATGCATGCATAACTTTAGTTATATGTTGTGATTGTGTTATATATTTTCCAACCATGTATAGGGAACCACATTCTTAATTTTGCTTGCACTCTAAATAAAGTGATGCTAAAAGAAGGAAAGAAATTTTTTCGATCAAATTCATTTCACCTAGTATCAGAGCCTATGATTAAAGGTTTTTATTAAGTTTTTATGAATTGAACTTATTTTAACATTTTCTTAGAAAGTTGGGTGATCTTTTGTATGATTATGCTTACTCTTGCAAAAAGGACTATGTGGCATAATGTACTTTAGATGGCTATAAATACACCTAGTGTGGATTTACATGTCCTTAAGGAGACTTATTTTGTTGACTTATATGTGTATGTCTTGTGGTAGTGAAATGTCATATGTACATCTCTATTGTCCTTCTAAGATTGATTTTAAAATTTGTATGCTAGAGTTCATAATAAACCAAGGCTAAATTTATATGCCTTATATAGACTGATACATGTCTTATATGCTTTATAAGGTCATGTGTGACCCTTATAAAGTCACTTAACCTCTTGGATGAGTTAACTAGTGCTTTGTTTGTACAAGCTTGAAATGTTGAAAGTTTCAATATTATGGAATGAATATGTATGTATGTAAAAATTGATAAAATTTCTACAAGTGATATTGTAACCCTATGGGCTCTTAATGGTTACCTGACTACAATATGTTGATCTCCATAGCCTTGGTTGAATTCACAATTTTCCAATTTTAGGTTATGTTAATATGGGTCTCACTTGATTACCAATTGACCTGTATAGGTGGGCCAATATGAGTTAAGATGATAAAAGACCATTGTTGGAATTTAGAATAATTATTTGATAATTGTTGGAAATTTTCTTGGGACATTAAGTCCATAAAAGGTTAAGGGATGGCTTATGCTTGGGAGGCTAGTTGAAGATAGAATGTACTTGATTTACTTGAGTGAATCATTTGGTTTTAAAATCTTTGTTGGTCAGGGACCAATTTGAGTTTTTTGAGCTGATAGAATTAAGTGGTTGCTGATTACCATTATTAGACTATTGGATACATATTAATCCAACTTAATAATAAGAGTTAGAAGAGAAGGACCTTGAAATAAATTTTTTATTATCAAGACCACTTAGTGAGTTGTATGAATATTTACTCACTTTTTTTATTGTAAGTTAAGTTGGAAATTACTCTCCCAAGTCTTATATTGGATTAAGTTATAGCTAGAATTATTTCATAGCTCTTATGTGATTTATGTGGCTACCCTTACTCTCTTTTTAAGTGAAGTCTTAAATGGAATTAATAGGCATTATTTTTATCTTAAGGACCTAATTGGAAACTTAGTGAGGTTATCCTATTTTGATTTTTGGTATGTTAACTATATTTTCCTTGAACTAATAAATTTATACCTTTGTTACTGAATATAATCCTTGTAGATAACAATGGAATGAAATGTTAATTAAGGTTAAAACTATTAAGAGAGATTGGAATGGTATCCCAACTCATTATTGATACTTGTCTGACACAAGTATAAGTTAAAAAAGAGATTTAGTTCATGACTAATGCTTTTGAAGCATTATTTTGTCTGGATTTATAGTCAAGATTAAAAAGGCTTTTCTGATTAAAATATTGATATTGGTTGATATCATATATGATGATTTCCTTTAACCATCTTGAAAATTATAAAAATGTTTGGACTTGATATTCCCAGCATAATTAATGACTTTTATGGGTAGAATTTTTATAATATTTTATTCATATGAATTGAATATTTGGGTGTAATATATGCTCAAATGCATGAATTATTGAGTTCATATAACACTCTTATGATGAGTGTCATTTTGTTGAGTAATTTTAATCAACATGCATAATATTCTCATGGCTAAGAAAGGATATTTCATGAAAAATATACTCATGGAAGGTGGTGTAATTAAACACCAAATATAAAAAATTGTTAATAAAGTCTTATGAAATATTTCTAAAATTTCTAGAAATAATTATAAAATAAGATAATGTTGTTATGAATGATGTATCTTGGGTAATTGAGAGAAAATTTATTCCAAAATAATAATTACTTATTGATTTTATGTGGTTGTTTTATTTTTTGCAGATATGGCAAGAAGGTGTATGTTTTTCTTGCCTTTATGTGTCACTATAAGTGACTTGTTATAATTGTGTGTGTGTGTGTGTGTGTGTGTGTGTGTGTGTGTGTGTGTGTGTGTGTGTGTGTGTGTGTGTGTGTGTGTGTGTGTGTGTGTCTGTGTGTGTGTGTGTGTGTGTGTATAAAGAACATTATGACTGGTGCTTGGAGAGCACTATTGGGTCTAAAGTGGTGGACTTGTAAGCAAGATCAGAAAGATTTTTTTTGGTTGAAATGATATTATGGTTGTTTAATTTTAACCATCATGTAAACTGAAAGTGAATAAGTATTATATTTTATGATATTGAGGTGCTAAAATTTATGAATTTGAGCTAAAATTAATGATTGTGGAAAGCTTTAATTTTCATAATAGTAACCTTCACCTTGAGCCTTGGCTAACTCCACCTTTTCCAAGGCCACATGATGTAGGATAAGTAACACTAAACAACCTTTTGCTTGTTTGGGCAAGCCAATTGGGGGACTAGTGAAAAAATTTTGTGGTTGGAATAAAAAGATAAATTCTTGGTGTATAATGATGGATTATTTATATGAGCCATGATATGATACTCAAGGTATGAAAATCTTGGGAGGATCAAGGAGGTGACCTAAGCTTGGAGGGGAAAATGTGGGTGAATGTGACTAACTTTCTTGGGTATGTTAAAGAGTTTTGGGGATCTCTTATTGTTTTTAGATTGCATGAGCCATCTAATCCATGATGAAAAAACCTTGATGGTAAATTTTTATGACTCATGGATATATATTTTTTGCCTTGTTGAAACATCACCTTCCTTGAAAGGAAGGGTGTGTTAAATTTGAGATCCCTAGAGTTGTTTATGTGGTACTTATGATGGATATTTGGTGTCATTTGAATGACATCTAGAATGATTATATGGTACTTATGATGGATATTTTGGGTCATTTAGATGGAATATAGACATTGAGTGACCTGATGGGATTCATAGACCCTTGTACAGTGTTGTGACATGAAAATACATTTGACATAAATTATCAAAATATATGAATAAACATGTGTATCTTATTCTATGTGGTTTCTTCATTGCATGTAAAATTATTATATGTTGTGTAAACTTCTATGTTATATGTGATTATAATATACCATGTAATTTTGTAGTTTTTTTATGTTATCAAATATTATTTCATGTATATGCCATGGAATAAGTGTGATCTTGTCTTGTTAACTCTTTATTTTAAGCAATGTGATCATGAACTACTTTATGATGTAACATTTTCCTTTTTGAAGTTAATCTTTATTAATTAAATCTACTAGGGTGTAGTATTGTATTATGTGGTGTAATCTCACATTGATACTCTAGTGATGAACATTGATGCAAGTGTGATTTTGAAGGTAACAAAGCATTATATCTATATTTATTTAATTAGGGTATGGGTTACAAAGTGGAATCTCTTGTAGGCTTAAAATCTATTTTTTCTTTTTGTATGAGGTAGTCACTTGATTCATTCAAGTGTGTACACCATGTGTGCCATAAATTGGCTATGGGATCTTTATGCATAATGGTCACTTTGTGGATTAAGTGTTACCTTACCCACCTCTCAAAGGTTGTTGTAAAAATAACCTATGTGTGAAATTCCTTGATGTAGACTTATGAAGCACTAATTAGTCATATATGTTGGATTTCTATGCATTATAGCAAGGTTGTACTTGTTATCATATAGGCATGTATTGACTTATAAAGGCAACCATGATATATATATATATGAGAGAGAGAGAATATTCTTGAAAGGGATATTATAATCTATTTAAAGGCATGAGTAGCATCTATGCATATGCTCAGAAGGAGCAATGTAAAGTCCTGATTAAGAAGTTTTAAAAAATTTGGGCACAACCAAGAAGTAATTATAAAATGATGGTGGGATTGGGATCCCTATAGCCATCATGTGAACTCAAAAAATTAATGGATAACATCTTGAAAATCTTGAGGGTTGCATGTCAATGTTGAGGATGGCCTCTCCAATATCTAGTGTGGTTGGTGTGGGATGCTACACTAACCCATGAATGATGTAAATTTTACCAATCACAACAACCTGGTTGATTGGTTTTTAATGTCATTCTAAGATGAATGACAAAAAATCATACATTAAGCATAATATAAAGTGGTGGAAGGACCATATAAAAAGTATGATTACTATGATGGCTTATATTTTATGATGAATATTAAAAAATTATGCTTGGGACATAATTAATTTTATATAAAATGCCTCAGATTTAGCTATTTTTTTGCTAAATCAGTTGCTTTCATAATTACAAGTTGATAATTGAGTAGAAATATTCAAGTTATTTCAATTTTAACTATGAAATTTATAGTTTCTTATACATTATGTCAATTTTATGATGGAGATTCTAACATCAAACAGCTTTAGTTTTGAAATTTTGATTATGATTTTTGGAATCATGTTAAAATTATGTGAGAGATTGAAAAAGTTTAAGTATTCATAAGAGCTCTAAAATATGATATTTGCTCATGTGAGGTTTAAAATTTCAAAATAGTTGTAGTATAATTATTATTGTATTTTTCTATTTGATCCTTTTTCTATTATTTATGTAAATTTATTCATCTTTATATAAATAAACATGAACTAATGAATCTCTTGTTTGAATAATTCATATTTTACACTTAGTTATTGTAATTTTTATAAAGTGGTATACTATTAAAATCAACAAACAGTAAATCAAACTCTTAAAAAAGAAGATAGAGAATCAATAAGTCCTGATATAATGAGACATGTTGAATGGAAGAAATGCTACATAAGAATATATGTAGTTATTTTAAACAACACTATCCATGGTTTTAATTTATCACCAAGATGGATCCTCATTAAGGGGAAGAGGATGTCACAACCTGATATTTGAATCCTTTTTTATAAAAATTGTTATATTTATTAACATATTTTTGAGTGTTGATCATTTGATGTTGACATATAGATGCTAATTGATTTGATCCTATAGCAACACATTATTATCCTATACCAACACAATGTTATCCTATAACAACATAATATCATTTTATAAGGAAATTACTTATAGAATTTTATTGAGAAGGGCTGAGTGTATTTTCTCTTGATTCAAATGGGTCCTGCGCATGCGAACCCAAAAAAATTGAAATTGGCTGCTGTGAACCGAGCGGCTAGTGAGGCTATGGTAGCCGTTACAGAGGAGGTTTCTTCGGTCAGTAGAGGGAGGAACCAGAATACCCCCAAAGGGATTTCTACTGTGGGGATCGAAGATATTACTGTCGTGCATTCAGCCTTTGTTCCTGGTTCAGGGCAGGGACTTGGAGGGAGAACCTATGTGGATGTGGCAGCCTTTGAAGTAGATATACATGATGCTCTGCCTCATACAACACCTGTACCTACCCACATATCACCTGTAAGTGCTTTAAAACCTATTAGGGTAACTCTAGACCCTGAATTAGCAGAAAATATCTTCCAAGAGGAAAAATGGTTCACCTCCTGTGCTGCCATTTTTCATTTCTGAGGTTTTTGGCCCTCTTTTGTAGATCTACAGAACTGGATAGCCAAGAGTTGGCTGAAAATTAAAGATAGTCAAATCTTGCCTTGCGCCAGGGGTTTTTTATAGTAGTATTTCAAAGCCCTGAAGATAGAAAGTCTATATTGTGTCACAATAATTTTTCTTGGCAGGGCAGATTTCCTCTTATGGCCAAACCTTGGCATAAGGATTTTAATCCTCTCTCAGAATCCTTTAACAAGATCCCTATATGGGTGCGGTTCCCTTATCTTCCGATACTTTTGTGGCAAGAGGTAGTTTATAAAACCATAGGAAATGCAATAGGGGAGTTTTTATATGAAGAAGACAGTTCGAAGAGTTACCACTCAACTTGTGCGTGATTTCTGGTTGATCTGGATGTTTCAAAGGGCCTTCCTGAGGCAATTTGCATTGATTCCCCAAGGGGTACCTGGACACAAATCCTGGATTACGAGGGGATCCCCTTTCGGTGCAGGAAGTGTCACTAGACGGGACATATTGCTGCTCATTGTGGTGCTGGGAAAACCATCCCCAGACGTTCACCTTCTTGGTGGCCAAAGGATCTCTCTAAACATAGCATGGACAAACAACCTATGGAAACAACAATAGATTCTGAGACTGAGAATGAGGATAGGTTGCAATATGAATCAGAAGATGAAGAGGAATAACTAGAGAATCATTCAAATGAAGCCTCTGAGGAGGCTGTAGTTAGTGATACAGCTGAGCCTGAGGAGGAGTGGAGGTCTCTTCCCCTATTTTGAAGGATCTTTCTAAGAGCCAGACTGTATTTGACTTTCATAAGGAGTTAATGCCTACTGGTGTCCAAAGATTAGTGTCTTCTAAGGCATGGGTTGCTGAGGCAGCTAAGGTAGAGGAAGGGTGGACAGTAGTTAGAAGAAAGAAGTCTAAGCCTTTGGTCCCTCCTCTAGATATGAATCTTCAGTCATGCAAAAAGAAAAATCCTAACTTAAAAGAATCATCCAAAGTTCCATTCTGCTGAGTGGTTTTTTGGGGGTAGTAAACTAGTCACTTTTTTGGTTTACTGGTTACTGGTCTGGAAGTTTGTTTAGCATGCTATTCCAGTTGGTAAACTTTTAGATCAGTGTTTTGATAGCTATTTTTTTATGGTCTTTTTTGTTGGTAATAGGTCCCTATAAAACCTGGTTTTGGTTCTGTTCTGTAACCAGGTTCCTTTGTTAACCTGGTTGTGCTTTAAAGTTAATTTTTCTCCTTGTATAGGGTTTCGGGGTCCCTTCAAAACCTGATTTTACCATAATCTAAAACATAATATCATTTTATAGTGACATAATAGTATCCTATAGTGACATACTATTATCTTACAGTGATATGTTTTTATCCTATAGCCATCTAATAGTATCCTATAGTGATGTATTATTATCCTATAGTAATATACTTTTATCCTACAACATCAATCTTATAGCAACATACTTCGATCCTATAGTAATACAATTTGATATTACATATTAATGATGCCATTAATCTAGTTTTATATTACGATGATTATATAGTTCAAATGTACATGTATATATATTTTTATTAATGTAGAGTAGATACTAATGATGTCATGTTTTGGTGTCTATAGGGCTCATAGGTACATGAGCTAGGCTGGTAGTGGATTTTAGTAGTTGGGGTAATAATGGTGGAGGTAGTGAGTAGCTGGGTAACACCAACACTTGATAAGAAATATAATAGTAATGAGCCATCTAGTCCTTGACTAGTTGTAGAATGCCTTATGTCTCTTTTTTTTGTCTTGTTTTATTCATTCAATCATGATTGATATTTTCATCTTTTTATCTCGCTTGATTATGGTTGTGTCCACTTTTAGTTTATATTATTTTCTTTATTTGGTGACTTATGTGTGTTGGCTTGGTGATAAGCTAAGTTTTCTAATCTCAGTGGTTATTTTCTTTTTTTGGGCCATTAAAGGGCTTAAATACTTTAATTATAATTTTGGCCCTGTTAACTTATTATCACTATGGATCATATTATAATTATAATTATTTAATATAAGTCTTCTTATCTTGGTTTTATTGCTAAGAGGCCTCAAAAATGTTAATAACATGCATTATAATGGAGTAGGACTCCATGATGGCCTTGATTTAATAAATCTATGGGCAAGAAGTAACATATGCTTAATGTAATTTATTAAATTAAATTTTGTTAGGCCATGATGACCATCAAAGGGGTTATGGACTTTGGCCATGCTTTGTAACTAAAATAAAAATGAAAATAAAGTTTATCTATTTTTAAATAGATAAATAAATAAAAGTCTTAATGCTTAAAAATAAAATGAGGGCATTAAGGGTTGACTCTTCACCCAAGAAAAGGGGAATCAATTATGTTTGTTTGGGAAGAATGTTTCTTTGTTGCATTGGTTTTTAGAGAAAAAACCTTAGAGGGAAAATGGAAGCCATGGAGAGTAATGGAGGATGGAAATTTATTTTAGTAGGCTTTAATAGCTTGGGAAAAATTATGCCTTGGTAAAAGGGGAAAAAAAGAGAAGGCAGGCAAGATTTGTTTTGTGAAAGGTAACCAAGGAAATTTTAGTTTCTTCTTCTTATGATAGACTTGTGTCAAGTAATTTTTTTAATTTCTTGGTGGATTTTGCCTTCTATGATTACATAGGGTTGGATTGACTTTTCATACCTAATTGTGGGTTAAAAATTTTACCTAGTATATAAGGTTTAAAAATTAGATTTATTACTAAAATACCTTGGTGGATAAGGTATTAAAACCATAGCTACTCATTTCATTCATGTCTAGAATTGTTTCCTTAAAATAGTGTGGTGGATGTTTCTTTATTGTATTATAATTATCTAATGGATAGATCTAGGTGTTTGTTTTCAATGTTTTGTATTTTATAGTTGATAGGTTTTTATTATTTTATTTTTATCTATTTCTGTTGGTCTTTATGTGTAGTTTTTAAAAATATGGCATGATAGCCAAGTTGTATGTTTTTATTTTGGCTTATTTTGCCTAGATTTTGGGTGAATTTTGAAGTGTTTGTGTAAAAATATTTTTGCCGTTATGTTACCTCTTGCATTCTTCTTGTTGAGGTTAAAATATGATTGAGATCAATAATTTGCTCTTGAAAAATATATAGATCTGGGTGTTCTATTTTATGATTGAGTGTTTGATAGATTTTATAGTCTCATTTTTGGTAAGATCATCTTGTAAAGTTTTTCCTATAGTGTTGTTGGCTCTATTGGTACATAATATTGAGGTTATTATATTTGATGATATTTTTTAATGGCTATAAATTTCTCATTGATGGCTAAAATATCTTTTTCACACCTTTAATCAAAGCTTGAATGCCTGACTTCACCACCCAGCTGATGGTTGGGGTGGTGAGGGCCTTTGAGGGCTTATAGGATGGGTCAGGGTGGTGTGTGGATCATTTGGTGGTTGGTATTTCATTATATAGTTTTATGATGTGTTTGGAACTAGTTTTAATTAGTTTTAGTGGCTAAATTCTTGTATCATGTTCAAAATGACTCTTTCTCTATAATATTTCTATATAAATCTTCTCACAATGTAAGAAAATATGCTCTAATTTTTTGTATAAACCCAAATTTGATAGAGTTGTTACTAATCACTCATAGAGTTTTATCAAAAATGATTTATGGGTTTTATTCTCCTTAGTTTAACCTTCAAAATTCATATTTGAATAATTTTTATTGAATATTAGGGGAAATTTTGACTTTTAATATGACTATATTTTATTATTAAAACATAGATATCTTGGAGCAATTTATTGTTCTTCTTGCAGCATGATTTATTGAGATTTATCATTTGTGATTGTTAATCCTATAGCACCTACTTGGAATGAAATTTTTTATTAAATCATACTCCAACTTGTGTTTAGCATTAAGTGTAAAGATTAATATGGTGCAAGGATGCTTAAATTTATGAGAACTTGGTATAAATATCTATATAGGATAGTACCATTGCATATCTCTTTTATGTATGAAGTTAAATCAGTAAGGACATCCTTGAAAGTTTATAAATTATTATAGAATGATATAGACATGCTTTGTCTTGGTTGATCCAATTGTGGTGAAGACCTAAAATATGTGCAATTACTCTTTTGTATTATGAGTCTTAGCTTTTAAATGAAATGTTGTATTTTTTGATTTCTTGAATATTTTAAATGGTGTATGAATAGAATTATACATGCATAACTTTAGTTATGGGTTGTGGGTGCATTATATAAATGCCAACCATGCATAGTGAACTATGTTATTAATTCCACTTGCACTCTGAATAAAGTAACACTCAAAATAAAAGAAAGAATTTTTTTATTGGAGTCATTTCACTTAGCAACCATATTTGTATCATTTGATTTTTTAGGCATATATTGATTTGAAAACTCCTTTGTTAGAAACCCTATTTTTGGAATGCTTGTTTTTAAATTTGAATTTAATGTTTCAACTTATGTTCTTTCTCTTTTTGTAAGATCATCTTTTGAATCTTTTGCTTCTCTATTTTTTACATTTTAAGTATTTTTTCACTAATTTATCCTTTAGTACACATATTTTTTGTTTTGGAACTTGAATTTTAGGAGAGGTACTCATAATATGAGTGGGTTTATTCATTAATCTATCAATGATAGGATAACCACTATATTTGAGACTTTGTATTTTATTATTTAACGTAGAACATAAATCCATATGATTCCCATGCATTCAATGATATGTATAATAGTATTTTGACCTCCTTATAGGATATACAGTGGGTAGTTGTATCATTTTTTTTCAAGGAATTTATCTTATGATTTCATTTGGACTCTTATCATCCTTTTTTTCAATTTTTAATCATATATTTAGATGAATTTTGTTATATATTTTTATTTGGATATGAAAGCTTATTGGATATATCATTGCTAGATAAAGATGTAAACACATGATTAACACTAGTATATTTTGGATTCTATAAGTATGCAATATGATTTTTTGATGATGTGATATCTAAACTAAAATACTTATTCTAATTTTATAACTCTTCTAGTAACTTTATCATAGTGATGTTTTGATGTTTTATGGATTCATTAGCATAAACCCTATGTACTTTAGATTGAATATATATATATATATAGGCATACATCATTTAATGGAGATGTGGGAGGTGAAGGGGTTTGAGGAAGGATATATTGATTACCTTCATTTGAAACTATAGGATGAGCCACCTTACCCCTTAGAAGAGTGATAACATGGACCTATTTATAAGGATGGTATTTATCACCCTCTTTAGGGCTAGGAGGAATAGGTTCAATATTATTTCAATAAGAGTGATAAAGAGAGATTAAATTATGATCTTATTTTAAAATACTCTCCTTATATTGACCAATTTGGTTATTCTATTTGTTTATATGTTTGATTGATTTAGCAATGTATGGTAAATAAAAAGTAAGTATTACCATCAAATATTATGAAAAGAAATAAGATCTCATTGTATCTATATTAAACATCATTGATTTCTTTGTAATAAATACAAATCTAATTTTTGAAATATTTTTTAGTTTAGAAATAAAAAATTAGAAAATCAAGAAATCCTAGGTCAAAGTAGGGTTTTTTCAAAAGGAATGACTAAGGTCAGGTTCACTAAATGTTTAACACTTTTTGTAAATTTGAGGGTTATAAAGGAATAGAATATTTAAGAGTTAATTAAACTATTCCTTATATCACTAATTAAATAATTCAATTTATGATATTCAATTTCAATATTAAATTTTGAAAAGTACTAAATGTATAAAGTATAATGCTAAGTAGTATTTTAATTGTATAATCATGAAGAATAAGTAATACTAAGCTTATGTAATGATGTGAAGATATATCTGAGATTACATGTGTTAAAACAAGTTGTCTAATGTTCAGGAAATAGTCATCAAATTTTGTAAATATTATTTTTGGTTACCTAAACACTTATGTCAACATGTGGACACTTACATCGATGCTACTATATTAATATGGATGCAAAAATACTACAAAAAATGCTCAATTTATAAATATGTGACCACCTAAGTCTTTCTACGGTTTTTTTCACCTTTCATCTAATGTATTTGGATCTCATGCATAGGCCATATATTACTATATATAACTCAAACCCTAGATCTCTAACTTTTGTTAGGTTAACTTACTAAAAATGGATTATTCAAATCATAGTATTGATCGAACCTCAAATATGCCTCTGTCAATGAGTGATGCCTATATAGCCAATATTATAATTAGGGACTTAAACTTATGTATTTCTCCCCTATGTTTGAGAATGTGTGTGCATAAGGGTGAAATATACTATATGAATATATATAGTGATATAGTTTGTAACTTGAAAAATATGGATCATGGGCTATATTTTTAGTGATTTAGACCTATATTATGATTGATTCTATGATTGACATGTAAATATGGATGGATAGGCTAGAATAACTTAGTTGTGTGATTTTAAATTCAATAGTATATCTAAGATTGAGAGTTGATTGATTGATATTTATTAGATGAATAATGAGTAAGCTTTAAATTGTATTTATACGAGCTCTTTTGAAATTATCTTAAAAAAGGGTTAATGATATTCTTATGTTAATCTATACACATCTAAATATTTTAAAATTGGAGTATTTTTGGGTAAGGACACTTACACCATAACAAAAATAGTATCATCAATGCTACTATCCTATCTTAAATTAAATTGTCTAAGGTGGATAACATATTATGAAGTTATATATATATATATATAATTTTAGGTTTATTGTGGTTACATGTGATCTATTTATATCATCATATCAATCAATTTTTGGACTAAGAAATAAGTAATTAAACCCAGTGAGATGTCAAGTGTCAGCCTTTTGGCTCAAAAAAGGTCAAACTGAAGGATAGATCCTTGAGATGTATTTTTCAAGTGTACAAGACTAGTTTAACTTATAAATATATATTTAAGTATCTATCGATACATGACATACTATAGCATGGTTTATGAATGTTGGGATTCCCTTTTTACCAACAATCTTGCTAAGCTTGGGGCATCTCTTCATTCTTTATGAACATTTCAATAGGTTGTATCTATTAACAAAATTTATACCATTTTAAGGTATATATCATACAAATGTTTTTCTAATCACTCACTATTTGCATTATGTTACATGAATATGCTATTTTATAACAATGACATTCATACATATGGTTAATTTAAACTACTATAATAATTTCTATACTTATTTTCAAAATTATTACTCTACTACATGATAAGTTAAGACATGATTACTTATTGTGTGTGGAACTTGTCCTTGTGTGAAATATACACATATCATTGATTTTATGGAATCATCATGACATTTTAGTGTGTCGATTGGCCTTGTGTTTTTATGACATTAACATGTCACTTTTATGTAGCCATTGGGCCTTATGTGTGGTATTCTATAAAACATTATGTGATATAATGTGACATTGATTGTATGTTCATTACTTATTACTATGGTGACATGATTCATATCATGTATTATTTTTATTATTAATCTTGCATCATGATATATATCATGCACATGTTCTTATGTGTCTAATTACTATATAGATCTAACATACATCTCATATGCAATTCAATGCTCTATTCAATAATATGATGCAATCCAATTAAAATTTTCAAAGTGATACTACATGATTATATATTTCACATATGATTTATTTTGAGATAAATGAATTTTATGATATACTTTCATCTCAAATGTGGGGAATCACAATCAGATTATATTGGTAAATTTAAGTCCTCATGAGCAACAAATTTCATATTTATGATAATATTCAATTTTCATAATTATAACATGATTCAAATTTTTTAAATTAAGGGGGTATGTCACACGCGCATGCACTCAGTCCTATAGTTAATTTATTATAAATTCAAATATAATTTATGAATATGCATGGGCATTTGAAAAATAATTACAAGTTGCATGTTTCAAATAGTTGCAAGTTACAAGTTTTAAAAGTTACAAATTTAGTTGGCATTTTATATCAATCTAGTATAGATACATGGGGCATGATATTCATTCATGTTCATGTTTTTAAGTGAAAATTTCATAATTAAAATTTTTTTATTTCCAAAATTTCAAAGGTGAAAAAGTTTCAACAGAATCTAGATCTATCTACAATAGTATGATTCATTTCATTTTGAAAGTAAACCACATTAGATTCTAGTGAAACTCAATATCTATGGTTTCACTTTTTCTATTATATCAAGCCATAATTAGTGGTTCCATATTAATGGGATGCATTTGGTGATTTCACCCTTTAGTTATTTTATATGTTACTCTAAATTATCATATGAGATTCAAAACATACAATATTTCCAAACTCAAAATATTTCAATGGTTTTCAAATTGATACTTTATCACTTTTAATTCATCATGGGCTTAACATTTATCCAAAGTCATCAACAAGGAAACACACACTTATTCACTTTTCAAACTATAGGAAAATTATATTACATACTCTTTCAATTGTATTATTTCTTTTATCTCTTTAAATTTTTTTGAATTTCAAGTTTTAGATTTTCAAATTTCAAATATGAATAGTAACTAATTTTAGTGGCATTTTTCCATATTTTACATTGAGGTATATTTCACAATCAACCTTCATATAAAAATATAAAGTATGTGTGTGTGTGTACACACTTAGGTTTGCATCTTTTTTACTATAGTAATTTAAATTCATCACATCACTACAATAATGAGGGCGCGGGTGTAGAAAATCAAATTTAATCATTAAGTGCTTATCAATGTTTGATCTTAAAATTCTTGCCTCACTTGGCATTTTATCCATTATGTTAACTTGTAATCTATAAATGAGCCTTAATTATTCTATTTAATACCCTTTAAAAAATATAAAAATAATTTATGAAGATTTATTCTAATTAAAAAATAATATTAGATAAATTTTAGTAATCTATGTCCTTCTGGAATATGACCGCACTAGGTAGATAGGGCCATGGTGAAGCCTTGTCCACTAGTGCAGCCTTATCCCCTGCACTTTAATAGTAACTTTTATAATTTTTGATGTTTCATATTAATCCTCCCATGATTTTATTAGGGATGGTTAAATTAATAATTCAAAATAATCCTCTATATAATAACATTAATAATTCTCAAAATACATGTAGTAATCACATGAAAATTCTACTGCACATTGAGCATAATAGCACTATTCTTTCCATTTCTAATTTTGATATATTATAAAAATAATAGGCCAAGTTTGATGTCATTTTATTTTAGGTCAAGGTCTCTCATTCTCATGAATTTAATTCAATATATCTAGTTACATTCATATATAAAATATCAATATTAACACACTCATCCTATGAGGAAGAACTACATCAGCCTAAGACCCCTTCATTTTATGTAAGAAACACTCATATTGTGCATGTATTTTTAAGAAAATCATAGCTATTCCCCTTGCTTGATCCCAAATTTTTATTTTATATTAATTTATTGTATCATATAAAATCTAGGGATTTTATTTTTTAGGTCTTTCACATGGTAAATAAAGACACATAGCCAATTAGTAATCCCTCTCAGTCTGGTGCATAAACACAAATTTGAAAATAAATCACAAACTCAAATAGGATATGGTTGTATTAAATATACAAGGTTTAATTGCATCCTTATCCTTCTAGTGTGGCCTTATCCCAACATAGTTTAAAGTTGTATTTTTGGTTGCAATAGATGTCTTCTTAGAGTTAGTTTTCATCAATAGTCAACTTGCATGACCATCACAAATTTAGTTTGAGATAGGTTTACATTTTTTTTATCAATTTAATATTTATATCTCATTTTAAATTATGTAAATTATTGTATTTCACATTTATGTTATGTATATTCTTTAACTAAAATAATAGTTTAGTATTTTATTATATTTCATTTATAAATCAACTTAAAAGCATATAAACATGTAAAAACACACAAAAACCAAAAATTATTCCTCCTATAAATTATCATTGAAATTATCCTTAAAATTTGAAGCTCAATATTTTGGTTTTACATATTCCTTGTCTTCTTAATTAAATCCTCTTCTCTATCATTGTTTTTAAGAAAATGGATCATAAAACACCCTATAAGATGGTAGAAAAGGCTCTTCACATATACCCCTTCTAATTTTAATTAATCTAAAGATCAATATCTAGACCCTTATAACTTTTACCT
The DNA here is from genome assembly GCA_037957365.1 of Torreya grandis. NCBI lineage: Eukaryota > Viridiplantae > Streptophyta > Pinopsida > Cupressales > Taxaceae > Torreya > Torreya grandis. The sequence continues at coordinate 919,834 of JARHVA010004489.1, forward strand.
AATACTTTCCCAATTAATTATTTAGGGGAAACTTTGATTCAAACTCTTAAATTCATTCATCATGTAAATGTATGTCTTTGAAAAAGATAAATAAGATTGGAAGATAAATACCTCGCATGTGGATGATCTAAGGATAAAGGACCAAAAACCAAATGAAATATTTCATCTTTCTCATGATCTGAAAGATAAATTTTCTCTAATATTGAATGTAAATCCAAATAATAATATACATCTCAATCCAAACAAGGTCTATCTTTTAAATAAGTGAGATATAAGATAAAACCATGGTCTAAACCTGAAAAATAAATCCTTTTAGCTATTATATCTCCCATCTTAAGTGACCCTATCTTCATCCTCATCTTCTACACTTAGAATATATGTATTGCTATAGCCATCTTCTACCAAATCATCCATTTTTAAATTATAAATGAATTCATCCAACTCTATACCACATTTACCTATGATTTTTTAATATAATTTTTGAAAATAAAAGATAACATTATTAGGGTAATTGTTACATCATATTTATTCTCAAATTCAAACTATTGTTTCAAATTTTACCCAATTCTTCCTATCATATCATTTTACTTAAATACCAACTACTTTGTCTTCTTCCATGGTAATTTATCCAAATCCTTATAAAACCACTCTTCCCCATTCTTCCTTAGCTAATCATCATCATCCTTTTGCATCTACCTTTTGCATCTAATCATCATCATCATCCTATCTTATTTCATCCTTCATTCACATACCTAAAGTATAATGAATGAAATCATATACCCTTTCCTTACCTTTCACCAATTTCTTATCACCTCCATCATCAACATCCTCACAATCCTTCATCTCCACATCACATGTTAAAATTATCATTTTTATATCTACCCTTCTTTAGCCTCATTATTTTACTATTCTTAAAACCCTAATATTAAGAGATGATTTTTTTTTAAAATTGATTTTCCTTTTATTATTAAATACATATATGAGCACATATAGATTTAATTTATATTCAAAAAATATTAATCATTTTAATGATTTAGTTTATCTTATAACAATAATATTAATATTAATAATAATATGCTATAATAATTAATAATAAATAAGCAAAATTTTAATTATATTTTATCATAATATTATATTATATTAATTAATATTATTAAATAATTATTAAATTAATATAATTTAAAAATATTGTATCAATAATTGCACTGATATACATTTAAAGTGGTAGCAAAGGTTGTTAGTGGTAGAGTGTAATGCCTCTAATTTGTTAAAAATTAATGACTGTCTAAAATTTGGTATCCATTTGATCATTCCAAGGAAGTTTTAACCTTTAATTTGATGTTTATTTGACCATGATATTAACTATTTTTATTTTAAATCAAAAAAATTGATCAAAAATGACATGGGAATATGTTTGGTGTAAGGTGTGGGAAATGGTATGGTGAATGATGTAGGATTAGGATGATGAATGTCATGGAATAGGTGTGATATTGAGGAATAAAAATGAAAACATTGTGGGAAAAAGGTGGGAAAATAGTGTTGTAATAGTGTTAAAAATAGTGTAGGTTATAGTGAAGGAATATGGTGGAAAATGTTGTGGGGAATGGTGTTAGAAGTGGTGATATGAGAAACAATATAATTGGGAAATATATGGGTAATAATGATAGAAAGTTTGTTTAAACAATAAATGGTATGGTAATGGGGTAGAAAAAATAATTTAATGAGAAAATGTATGGGGATTAGTTTTATAAATGGTGTTTTAACAAGGAACATTGTGGGAATGGCATGGATAAATAATGTGGTTAACATTGTAAGAATATGGTGGTGAATGTGGTTGGAAAAAGACATATTAAATACATGTGAAATGGTTTGGTCAATGATTTAAGACTGTTGTGGTCAATGGTTTTCAAACAAGGTGATGAATGGTATGGGAACATTGTTTTCATCTCATTTTTTTATAAATTAGTATGGGGAATGGTCTTTTGAATGATGTTGAAATGAGATGGAATTGGGAATAATGTGAAGATTTTTTTTGTGAATTGTGTTTGAAGTGTTATGTCAAATAGTGTGTTGAAAAATATGGGAATGTGGTGGGAAATAGTGAGGTAAAAAAATAGGAATAGGGTGGTGAATATTGTGGGAATGGGGGGTTTTAATAGTATGGTAAATTTTATATTGAATGATGTTGGATTGGGGTGGTGAAAAGTGTGGGAATGGGTTGGTTAATGGTGTGGGAATGGTTTTTTATGTCTCAATATTTATAAAAAAATTATGTTGGTAATATTTTGGTAAATAATATAGAAATAGGATGGTATGGGAGCTGTGAAGGAATAGGGATTGTGAACAGTGTGGTATTTATTAGCACAAATGTCTAGAGTTCTATCATTAATACTTATAATAGTCTCTAGGTTTATGTTAGCATAAATTTATATTGTGATTTCATATTATTTATAATATTATGATGAGTTTCATGCTTCAATACATATATTTTCTTCTTTAGTCTCTTAGAATCAAATGTTTGATTATCAATACCTAAAATAGACTATAATTGTCTATTATCATAAATTTATAGTGCGTTTTCATATGTTTTATCTAATGAAGATGAACCATAATATTAATGATACAAAAATTGAAAGTATTGGTTGAATAATATTTAAATAACACACAAATAATAATTCTATCTCTGAGAAGACATGTTTTATTGCTCAAAATTGTAGATATAAGATATGCTTATCTCTAGGAAGAAATGTTTGATTGCCTTTTCAGTATACATCTATTTCTATACATACTTTGAAAGCATGAGGAGGATTTGGAAGGTCACCAATATTGAGGGAGATGAATTGGTTTGACTTCCACAATTTACAACATTACAGAATTCAAGAAATTACTATTTTTAGACTACACTACTAAAATTAAAATTTGGGTAACTTATATTGGGTTTTATAGGGTAAAAACCTATTGAGTATATATTAGTTCCATCTCATGGTTTCTACCTCATTCTTATCTTTCCAATGGTTCAAATGGGGAGTCAAACAGAGCTATGATGCAAAGGTCATGGCTCCGAGAAGTTCTGCTACCAATTGAGGTAGGACCGTCCCCTGAATTGTCATCTGAAGTGTTGTTTAGATCACTTAAACATAGGTATTTTCCTCTCTAACCTCTTGGAATTAAATGTCTAATTATCATATCTTGAAAAAAAATCTATTTAACCTTTATGTTTTTTTAAAAAAAAGGTACAGAACATAGATAAATATTTTTACAGCTACAAAATCCTTAATTGACATAAAAAATAACATCATAAGATCTACGAAGTGGAAATATAGTGGCAAATTTCTAGATCAAATATTAAACAAAATAGGGTAGAAAATTTTGTGGGGATTTCAAACCCTCTTTCTACTTAGTATTTCTTTTTCTATTTCTAAAATTATTTTCTCATGGATCATGTTTATATTAATGTTGTAACAACTTGAATGGGTAGGAATCATAATGTTTGAATATTAATATTTAAAACAATATCTAGGTAATTTTTGGCATATATGTCTAGAATTATAATTTCATATTTTTTTAATATGAAGATAAGCACAAGATTCAATACAATTATTTTCTACTCTAAAATCTAAAAATAAAGTATCCAATTATCAACTAACCAAATAAAGTGGAACATCTAGAGAAATGAAAGAAAACACAATTATTTATGGATATGGGGATGCTTCAGGAAAATGATGATCTTGTACTAGTTTTAGAAGGTACACAATATGTCTTTGGCATAAACCATATTTAAAAATGAAGAGAAAATTACAAGATTTAGAATATGTAATCTTAATATAAGGATAAAACATGGAAATTTTTAATTAAATGTATATAGCTTGGACCATTAGATGTGATAATACTATAAATTTGGTTATTAAACATATTATATTTCCATTGTGATTTTAAGAGCCTTGAAAAAATAAATATTTTATATTCTCAATTATCATCAAAAAATTTATGAATATGGATACTTCAATCAACTAAAATAATGGAGAGATTGGGATATATCACTTGAGTCTCTTATATTTAGAATTAAGTGTATAAAATATTTACATATTAGTCATATTGTGGGTTAAAACTAATGAATTAGAGGTATTTTAAAGGAAGAAAAGACAAAATATTGAGGATTTAGAAATATGGATAGCATAAAAGAGCACATGTTTTTTAAAATCAAAGTCATACATATATGTATCATAAATAATTTATGTTACAACTAAATAATCACTAATGGACACAAGATGGATTGGGGGAACATGTGGCAAAATTTATTTGAAATGGTGTTTAGACAATTAATGGCGAGGGAATTAGGTGAGAAATAGTGTGGTGAATGGTGTAGGAATAGGATGATGAACAATGTGGGAGTAGGTGTTGTGAGTAGTGGGGGAATACAGTTCTGAATAGAATGGTCCTTTTTAGAATATATGTTTAGTGCACAATAATAAATAACTAAAATAGTATAAACGTCTCCATTATCAAAAATTTATAGATGTGTAATATCATATGCTTTCTATGATGATGATGAACCATAATATTTAATTTATGATTTTTTTTCTCTGACCTCTTTGAATCATTTTTTATTATCAACATCTAAAATAGTCTCTAGGCCTCTAACAACATATATGTCTAGTGTGATTTCATATGCTTTATATGATGAATACATGGATTTTCTTCAATGACCTCTTGGAATCAAATTTCTAGTTATCAATACCCAAAAATTTCTATAGGTATATCTTAGCCTAAATATCTAGTGTGATCCCATACTATTTATAAAATTAGGATGAACCATAATCTTCAATACATGGATTTCTTAATATAAACTCTTGAATCAACTTTCTAATTAATGATACTTAAAACAAGATCCAAGTCTTTGTTATTATAAATGTCTAGTGATATTTCATATTAGTTTTAATGAGAGGATGAAATACAAGATTAAATATAGGGATTTTATTCTCTAACCTTTTTGAATAAAATATTTTATTATGAATAAGTAAAATAGTCTCTAAGTCTCTATTAGAGTAAATGTCTAGTGTGATTCCATATAGTTTATATAACATGGATTATAATAAAATTACTTAGATGTTCACATGATATAATAATATATTACAGAAATGAGAGAAAATATAATATATCCACATAATAACTAATATAAGAGTAAAATGATTGACAAATATAATTGAGCCACTATGAGGGGGCAACCTCCAAAATAATGAAATAAGATTTGAATTTGTAATATGATATCAAATTTGTTGCATCCCAATTTCACCCTAAGTATTATAACCTTTGAATCCATGGATTATCATGGATATCGTTTGATTATTATTGTTTTGATTTGAGATTTATAACATATACAATATATGAGATAGTTATATGCTAATTAGTTTACATGATGGATTAATTATGTGATAGCCATACTTTTTTACTCTGTAAATTTTGGACTTATACTTGTTAGTTATGCATCATTACTTTTTGATATATATGAGGACTCAAACTAACTACCTACTCATCATGAGGTGGATGTAGGATTGATTATTCCCTCAGATCCTGATGGAGGAAGAGAATTATTAGAGAGGATGTTATTGATGGGATTATTGGAGGATGATAGAGGAACTACTAGTAACCCAACACACACCACAATAGAATAGTTTAACTAGTTAGTATGTATTTGAGTGTTTGTGAATTTTTGTAGTGTTTATATTTTCTATAAATGCTTATGGTTGATCTAATTGATTTATTGCATCATGATACCACTTGTAATTAGATATGTATGATGATTTCATTACGATTATTGTGTTCACTATGTCCAAATTAGTTGATGATTAACCAATCATTATTAGTATTATTTTATCTATCTTTTTATTGGATATAGATTATAAATAATGTCTTTTAAAACATTATTAGATGTTAAGTTGACCACTATTGATATTCAGGAATATCAATATATATATATATAGACACATACACATGCATCTAATTAAAATAGTTATCTTGTAATAATTGGAATTATTAATTGATTTATTTTATTTTTTTAAATATATAATTACTTTTATTTCATAATATTTAAGGAAATTTAATATCCTAAAAATACTAACTTAAGAGATAAATCTAATGCATGGATTACATTGAAAACTGAAGGTATAAAATTATCTTTTTAAAATTACTAAAGTGGACTTAGATAGAGAGAGACTCATCCTTGAACACAAATATAAACATGCACAAGTAATGAAAATAAAGACATCTCAAGTTAAGTGGTGGGGATTGATCTTAAAATGAAATGGTGAAATAATGCAAAGTTTGCATGGAATCTATTTTTTAAAGAGATTATATTAAGAGAAGGAGAGAGAAAAGGGGGTACAAAGAAAAAAACATGGCACAACTGGGAAGAAGAGGAAGGCAAGCTAATGAAAGATGAAAAATAAATTCAAGCACAAAAAGAAAAATTTAGGAAGTTATTACTAGGTTGGTGGTGTAATTACATTCTTGGTTTCTTAAGCTCATAAATTATGTGACTATTTCATGGTAGGGTTTTTAGATAGTTAAATACTACTAAATTTATACTACGGGGTAAGTTTTTCACTATGTAAATAGCTCAGCCATCCATAGAACTAAATCATTATCCTCAAAACCTAAACTAGTAAGATCTAGACTATGAAAACAAATTGGTTACTACAGATGGAATGATGCCAAAACTCTGTGAGTCCACTTTGAACAATTTTAAAGTATTAGCCATGTATTTATTATCCTTTTAGTCAAGTTTTAGTTTATACAAAATGAAGTATGTTTTTTTGAAAACCTAAGCTAATTTAAAATAGATTGTGTATGTTGTTTTAAAATCTTGAGGTAATATAAAAAGGTCTATGTAAAGTTATATGGATGGAATAGGTTTTTAAAACCATACCATCCTAGGATAAATTATGTATGTGAATGTGTTCCATATAAACTTAGAGTTACACACACACACACACACACACACACACACACACACACACACACACACACACACACACACACACACACACACACACACACACACACACACACACACACACACACACACACACACACACACACACACACACACACACACACACACACACACATGGATTATATCTATGTGATCCATATACACACACACACACACACACACACACACACACACACACACACACACACACACACTAAGTAGTCGATTAAGTCAAGCTAGTGTCTGAGTAAAAGGGTAATTACTTAGGAGGTGAACCAGTCATTTGACTATGTCAAGCTCTTTTTTGTATATAAAACTTTTAAGGTAATTAAATTATGTAATTGACTATGTATAAGATATATCTATAAGGTATACAATATTAACTATGGTTATCTATGATAATTTGAGATAATCATTATATTTGACTATGTTTAAGACTTCTAAAGAAAATAATAAAATAAATATGAATGGGATACTTCCTTGAGTGGGTCATTATAATTAGATACACATTTAAGTATTTGTATTGTGTGTTTTTTTAGTATAATGTAGACTATGTTGTGTGTGTGTGTGTGTGTGTTTGTGTGTGCACGCGCACAAGTGCGCGTGTGTGTGCATGCATGTGTGTGTGTGTGTGTGTGTGTGTGTGTGTGTGTGTGTGTGTGTGTGTGTGTGTGTGTGTGTGTGTGTGTGTGTGTGTGTGTGTGTGTGTGTGTGTGTGTGTGTGTGTGTGTGTGTGTTTGTGTGTGTGTGTGTGTGTGTGTGTGTGTGTGTGTGTTTTTGTGTGTGTGTGTGTGTGTGTGTGTGTGTGTGTGTGTGTGTGTGTGTGTGTGTGTGTGTGTGTGTGTGTGTGTGTGTGTGTGTGTGTGTGTGTGTGCGCACACGTGTGTGTTTGTGTGTCTATGTGTGTTTACACACAATTATATATAAACTCATCCTTTACACACTTTTTTTAACATAACTAGTCGATTGGGTCAAACCAATGTTTGTATATATGTTATGTTTTTAAGGTTACAATTATATAATGGCTATGCATGAATATTTATTGTCAAATGATTAAGTATGATAGTTTTTCATTGATTTAGTATTCATTGGGGTAGGTCGTGCATGAGTTATTCACTTGTAAACAAGTCATCAACTTTTAGTTGAGTTAACTACTTATGGAGTGAATATTAGTATTTGATTGTGAATAATATATCTATTATTATATGATTATTTTAAACATTTAAAATAGTATACATTGATGGTATTTTTATATATAAACTTGTAAAGAGGTTTCTATAATGTACAAGAGATATGGTACAAATGGATTGATAAAACCTATTATAAATCTGGCAACTAGTATACAATTTTTTATGTGTAGTTGAACATTACTTATACGGATTAGTTATAGGAATGTTTGGATTATTATACAAAGTTAGCTATGGTATTGGATTTTTTATTTCATGATTATTCGAAGTTATTCATGACTATATTGTTGTTATTTTAAAATTATGTAAAATAAATAAGCTGTCACGACATGTATATTTTAGGTAATAAAATGATGTTATAGGTCAAATTAAGTAACATTTGAGTTACTTTTGAGATTTAATAACTTTTATTCTAAAGTATGGTTTATATCTAGATGTTACAATCTTTTAAGGAGTATTTTACTCTATTTATTATTAATATGTATTAAATAATAATGATTAGAGATTCATTGCATAACATTTGATGGACTAAATGTATATACTTTTATTATTTATGTACTAAGCATGTTTTATATCTACTAATAAGAAATAATCTAATTGAATCTATTGGTTACATGTTACTTAAATAAATATCATATTTATGGCACCAAATAAGCAATGAGATAGACTTCACTAGCTTAATTAGTGACATCCATGTAAGATGAAGGTAATCTAATCAACTGGTGTGTATGAAATTGATCGATCCTTGAGATCAATACCTATTTGAAAACTTTGGAAAAATAAATGTTAAATAGACATTTTCATTTCATATATTTGATTTTCATGTTTTGTGATATCATGTTAGAACATAATTTATTTATGGTACACATCATGTATTAGAAATATTACAACACGTAGGTACTATCATGACTCTCTAGATTCTCACACCATCACTATATACCCATCCATGAAGGGAGGGCCATTCCCTGATTGGGGATTGTGTGGGGGATTGATGGTCCATGGTTGGTGTGGAAAAATGCTCGATTGATTCTCTCCATCCTCATTGTATTACTTACTTGGATACTACACTTGAGATTATCATAGGTAAATGAGTTAGTTTGACTCAAGAACTATGGAACATAGTATCTAATTTTTGTATCGAGGTAAAATGCCTACTAGAAATGTAATTGTATTTCTTGTTATACTTCAAGAGTAGCATATATATTATTTTACTAGCTATGGATGGATTTTAAAGTGATTACTTTCTTTATAGTTATGTTATATTACATAAAATCATAGTGATTGGTACTGTTATTATTATAATTTTGAGATTGTCTAAAATGATTTGGTATTATTTTGAAAATAACTAATTAGATTCTCATGGTGTAATATAATGAAAGAATAAATATTAAGTAAATTGAAAAAAAATACTACATTATTCCAGATAATCTTTAAGGGATTGTTACATGTGGTATCAGAGTCAAGGCTTGAACTCTAATACTTAATGAGTCTACTAACATTTTTGTATTCTTCTATTCAAAGAGAAATAATAATGGTGTGAGTAAGAGCATTGAGTGGTAGTCCTTTGAATGTCAATGACAATAACACTCCAATTGATCCTAGCCAATTTCTTAATAAACTAGTAGTAAATTTGGATCCCATTCTCACATGTATGAATAATACTAGGGATCAAATCATAGCCTTAGAATAAGAAGTTCATGGATATGAAGAGGAACAACATTATGAAAAGACTAATGAGAATCCCACTGAGTAAGAAAACTAGTAGGATGCAAGAGCTCTACTAGTTGTAGAGTTGTCTAGGAACATGAAAAATGTGAGTTCACCTAAGCTCAATGGAACTATTTTGGGTGATGGAGATGAATCATGACTGATAGACATGGAGAAGTAATTAGATATTTGAAACTACTGTAAGGTCACCAAATTAGTTTGGGTAGCATACTTGGATGGTAAGAAAACTATGTGGTGGGTCAATCAGAAGTTGGAAATGAACCTTAATTTGACCATCACTACTTAGGAAAACTTTATCACATTATTCAAGTCATGATGGCTTCTACATCTTTATTTTGATCAAAATCTCATAAATTTACAAAATATAAAGAAGGGAGATTTATCAGTGAATGAGTACTAGAAGTAGTTCACCAAAATTATAAAGTGCATACTTTAGTACCAAATAGATGAGAGGTTCAAAATCAAGAAGTTTAACATGGGATTAAAACCCCAAATCAATGGAGAGGTAGATGTTCATGGACCCTCTACCATGGAGCAAGTTTTTGAGAAGGAAGTCAAGGAGGAGTAGAGATTGAAGTCCCTTACATAGGCCAGGGATAAGTTTAATTTTTTTTTGAAAGTTCTAAGATAACTTTGAAGAAGAATAATTGGAAATAGATGAGTGGAGACTCCAAAATTCATTCAATAATTAGAATGCCAAATTCAATAATGGATCAGGCAATAAGAAACTAGGAAATGGATTCAAAGGTAGTTTTAAGGGAACCCCACAAACTGATAGGAAAGGACCACATGGTGGCTATTTAGTTTTTGGTGGAGACCATTATGATCTTGAATTCACTTAGGACAATTCAAAGAAAAAGGTTGTATTCTTATATAGGTTAATTTTTATCAATATATTCATCCAGTAAATGATAATTGACAAGCCAAATTTTAAGCATCATCTATAGAGCTATTAGGTGCTTTGGTTAATCATATAGTTTCTATTTTGATAGATATAGGGTCTACTAAATGTTTTATATCTCCTAGAATGCTTAGTAAGTTTCTTATAAGAGTTGGAGTTATGGAAAATGCATGGTCAATATAGTATGGGAATGAGTCAAAAGTCATGGTTGACAAGTGTCTAGTTCAAGTAGAGATTAAGTTGCCCAAATTAAAAATAGTAGTGGATCTATTTTTAGTACAATTAGGGTCATATGATGTGATACTAGGATTAAAATGGCTTGAAAAACATAATACCAAGGTTGACTTCTAGTTGAAAAAGGTTGAGTGTATGGGTGATTTTGGAAATTAGACACAAATTTAGGGGGAGAAAAGAGAGTTGATGATTAGGTATATTTTTGTAATGCAATTTATGATTAGGTATATTTTTGTAATGCAATTTATGAGGGCTCAAGGAAAAGGGTGCCAAGAATTTATCATTAAGATAAATGAAATGGAATAACCTAAGGAACCATCTCTCAAATATTACCTAATTCTTAGAGATTTTCATGATGTGTTTCTAGAAGAATTCCCAACATTGCCTCCTAAACACAAGTTTGATTTCTCCATTGATATCATACCTAATAAAAACCTCAGTATAAGGAACCATATGAGATGACAACCATTTATTTGGTTGAATTGAAGGCTCAACATTAGGAATTGTTATCAAAGGGGTTGATCAAGCCTAGTCTATCACCATGGGGTGCACCAGTTATCTTTGTCAAGAAGGATGATACTCTTTGAATTTGAATTAATTATAATATGTTGCAAAAGGAAACTATAAAAAATAGGTATTTTTAAAAATGTATAGATGATTTTTTAAATTGAAAGTATGGAAAAATAGTCTTTTCTAAGATTGATCTTAGAGCAGGATATCATTAGTTGAGGATTCAAGATGAGTATATTTTGAAGACATCTTTTATAACTTGTTATGGGAATTATGAGTTCACATTTTTACCATTTGGGTTGACTAAAGCACTGATAACATTCATGAATCTCATGAATAGTGTGTTTAGAGATTATCTAGATCACATTTTTTGGTCTTTATGGATCACATTATTATATATTCTAAGAATGAAGAGGAACACCTTTAGCATCTAGAAGTGGTTATGTAATGGTTGTAGAAGCACATACTATATGGTAAGTTGTCTAAGTGCACATTTTTCTAGTAGAGAGTGTAATATCTAGGACATCTTATTTATATAGATGGTATTTTTATAGATCTAAGATAAGAGCCACTATAGAGTTATTAGTGCCAAGGAATGTGCATGAGGTAAGAAGTTTCATGGTAATAGTAGGCTATTACAGGAAATTCTATCCAAATTTTTAACAAATAGCTAATCCAATTACCTCCGTGGAATGGAAGAACCAAAGATTTTTCTAGTTAGAAAAGTGTGAAGTAAATTTTTAGGAACTAAAAAGAAGGCTTACTTCAGGACTAGTGTTAAGAGTTCCTAATCCCAATGGTCAATTTTTAGTGATCACATATGCATTAGGAGAGGGATTGGGAGGAGTCCTTATGTAGGATGGTGCAATAGTGGATTATGAATCAAGGAATCTAAATTTTTTGAGTTGAACTATGCCCCTCATGACCTATAACTTATAGTAATTGTGAATGCCTTGAATGTCTAGTGATATTATTTTTTGGGAAAACCATTTGAGATCAAGACTGATAACTTGGAACTCAAGTATATTTTCACCCAACTAAATTTGAATGCTCATACAAGATGTTATCTTGTGTTCTTATCTCATTATGATTTTGATATCAACTATATTAAAAGTA
>JARHVA010004489.1:937500-1012500 GCA_037957365.1 Torreya grandis
TTAATTACATTCTTTAGGAAAGATACATGGAATATTGAATGTATGTGAGAGGACATGAGCCATAATACTTAGGGGATAATTTTTTATCCTATTTATTTTACTTTAAAGACATATTATTATATGGATTAAAACTCATAAATAACCAATCATATACGTCAAAATGTTGTTGAATATAGTGTTGATCCACTTGTTGTGTCCTTATATTTTGTGTCATTGTTAAATGTTCTCACAAACTACCTAGTACCTCATGTTGATGGTGAGTGTGTTCCTCTATAGCTCTAACCTTAGGATACACCAAAAAGTTTGAAGTGATGGATGGGAGCTGCTACCCATACAATTCTATAAACGGATAAATTTTGGAATAAGTGTGAAAGGAAGTGTTATACCACCATTTAATAAGTGGTAGTCAATGAACCCATTTGTCGTGTTTGTTGAAAACAAAAAAAATGAAGATACCCTTGTAGACATTTTTTTACTACCTCTATTTATCCATAAGATTAAGGATTATAAGATGAGCTATGAGATAACTAGGTGCCCAAACATACAAATAATTTAGTCCAAAAATTAATAGTAAATATGGGATCTCAGTTACTTACAATGATCTTTAGAGTACCATGTAATTTTTGAACTATATTGAGAAAAGTATAATCTACTATACTTGAAACAAATGATTGCGATAAGGAACAAAAATGAGCATAATTCATGAGTCAATCCATAAATACCATGATAATATTTTTACCCTTAGACCATGGTAACCCATTAATTATATCCATGAAAACATCCTCCTAGTATGGGCTAAGGATGGATAAAATCTATAAAAGATTCAATGTCTTAATGGTTTCACCTTTGTTATGTTAACATACCATGAATTCAGCCACATATTTCTGGTCAGCCACCTTGATTCCTTCCCAAACTAAATATTGATTGATTCTATGATGTGTTTTCAAAAATCTTGAGTGGCCTTCTAGTGGAGATGCATGAAGTTCCTGATGGATTTTATGTTTGATGAGAGAATGCTTTGAGAGGTATAATCTATCTTTATACCATAATGTATTCCTCTTCCATGTAATTTTTTTAGATTCCCATAACCTTGCTAAATATTTTAAATCAAATAATGGGTATCATTGTCATGCTTTCATTTTTATATTGCTTTGTGTATCCAATCAACCTACCAAATAGTCATTGCACATAACAATGCCTCAACTAATTCGTCCCTCTATGATAGTGCATCTTCCAACACATTCTCTTTTTCTTTTTTATAGACTATTTAAAAATCATAACCTAACATTATATTCACCCATTTTTTCATTCTTTAGAAGATAGTCATTGTTTTAAAAAGTATTTGAGGCTATCATGATCAATATTTACCTAAAAGTTATTACCAATCAAATAGTCTCCATGACATGAATGTATATAGAATAGCCATCATCTATTTTTGATAAATTGGATTGAGACTATTTTTCAATTTAGTTAGATAATTTTAAATGTAATTGGTCTACTTTTTTGTATGAGTACAACCCCCATGTCATATCCTGATCCATCACATTCCACAATAAATGTTTTATAAAAATTAGGAGTGGACAAAATTGGAGTGGTGCACATCACCATTTTTAATTATTCAAATTCCTTGGTATCTATATCAATCCACTAGAAGGATTATTTATTAAATAAATATGTGAGTGACGTTGTGATGATACCATAATTTTTTATAAACCTATGATAGTAACCAATTAGCCTCATAAATCCCTAGAGGTTTTTGTGTGTCTTGGGACCCTACCACTCCATCATCACTTGGATCTTTTTCAGATAAAATTTCACTCCTTCATGTGAAAAAATATAACCAATTACTTCACCTCTCAGATCCATAAATAAAATTTAGAGTATTTGACATAAAGTTGATGTTGTTACAGAATTGAGAGTACCTATTTCACATGCTTCAAATGGTCTTCCAATTTTTTGATTTAGATGAAGATGTCATCAAAAACACCAAAACAAACTTTCTCAAATATGGACTAAAAATAGTTCCCATAAAACTATGAAATGTAGATGGTGTATTTATGAGGTTAAAAGGCATCACTGCAAACTAATAATGGCCTTCATGAGTTTTGAAAGATATTTTAGGTATGTCCTCTTTTTAGATTTAAATATGATGATACCTAGACCAAAGATATAACTTATTAAAATAAATCACACCATTCATTTCATATATCAAATCATAAATTAGTAGAATATGAGACTTATCTTTGATGGTGTACTTATTGAGTTCTCTATAGTCTAGGCACATCCTCCAAGTGTCATCCTTCTTCTACACCATGACCATTGGTGAGGAATATTCACTTTGGTTGTCAAGTGATTCTTGTCTTCAACATCTTTTGTACCATATTTTTAATTTCACTATTTTTGGTATAGGGATACTTTTAGGGTCTAATTTGGGGTGGTGTATTAATAGGAAGTGGTTTTATGGCATGATCTTGTGTTTGGCTTGGTGGAAGTGATTTTTTCATGTCATCAAAAAAAACATAATGGTCATCCATCACCATTTTTAAATCAGGATGGCTAGACCCTAGTTGGTTGATTTTTATAAAAAATAAGAGTGTTGTAAATCCTTTATCACCTTTTCTTATAATCTTCATCATCTGATGTGAACTAACCAATTATGGATATTTAACCTGTAATCCACATAGTTCAAATGTCATGCCTTTTAAAAGAAAGTACATGAATATTTTTTATAAATTCATATCAATAGTGCCCAAAGTGGTGAGCCATTACACTCCTATAAAAATTTCAAACCCCCATGGGAATAAAAAACATAGGATAATTTTACAGGTAGTCTCCCATAGAAAAATTAATAATATGACATTTTCCATAATAGTTTATGATACCATCATCTATAATCATGACCTAAAATTCCTTATATGGGTAAATGAAATAGTTTAAATGAGTATCAAACTTACTATTGATGAAGATGTGTGTACTCCCAAAGTCAATAAAAATAATCACCTTATGTTTCTTGAGAAAACCTACTACCTTTAAGAGTTTGAGGGGTACTAATACTAGAAAGTGCATGATAGAAAATAGTATCTTAAGAATATTCAAGTTCATCCTCTGGTTCATCCAAACTTGTACCTGATTCTTCATTATATTCATCATCATCATTGGCACCTTTAATGTAAAACAAATTATTTTTAGCATAGTGATGTCCTTTTCTCCATTTGATATCACAACCAAAACATAAACCTTTTACACACTTCTCAATTTGCTGAAGGGTTAATTAGGTAGGCTGAGGAAATGATGGTGTTGGGAAAGTTTGTTCATAGACATTAGTGTAAGGTATTAATTTAGGTATATATTTTTACTTTTCCCTATGTGCCCTTAAGATGGATTCAAATACTAAATTGGGGATAAATGTGTGAACCTCCAATTGGATGTTATCCTTGAGGCCACCTAAAATAGGTCAATCAAATTTTCCTCAGTGATGTTACCACATGTAAGGAAAGATTATAAAATTGATGAATATAATAATTTAATATACATGTTTGTCATAGTTTGGATAGTTGGTTAAAGTAGTTATTTGAGACATTGTTGTAATATTGGAGTTCCATCATTTAAAAAAACATAGACCAGGAAACTAAGAGACCCTTCTTTTTTATTTTGAGCACATAACCATTGATACCAAATGAATTTATTGGGTTCTACATATAGAGAGGCCATGACCACATTTTGAAAACATGTTTTTTAATGTATATAAAATAAATTTTCAATTTTAATGATCCATGTGAGTCAATCATTACCATCAAACTTGTGTAAGTCTACTTTTAGCAACATCGACTTCTAACAAGGATTAGCATTGTGATTGTTTAGAGGAGGAGAACCAAACTAGATAAATGGAGGGTTAATTTACAATGTATGAGCTATAAATTTATCTAATTACATATTTATTTTTTCCAATTGATACCATAAACCACAATGTTTGATAAACTTGTGATAGTAACTAGTTAGCCCCATAAATCCCTAGAGGTTTTTGAGTGTCTTGGGAACCTACCACTCCATCATCACTTGGATATTTTTAGGATAAAATTTCACTCCTTAATGTGAAATAATATAACCCAATTAATCCACCTCTCAAATCCATAAATCACATTTATAAGCTTCTCCATAAAGTCAATGTTTTTACAAAATTGAGAGTACCTAATTTACTTGTTTCAAATGGTCTTCCCAAATTTTGATGTAAATGAGGATGTCATCAAAAAAACCAACACAAAATTTATCAAAAATGGCCTAGAAAATAGTATTCATCAAAATATAAAATGTATATGGTATATTTATGAGGCCAAAAGGCATCACCATAAACTCACAATGGCCTTCATGAGTTTTGAAAGATGTTTTAGGTGTTTTTTCATCTCATATTTAAATTTGATGATACCCAAAGTGAATATCTAACTTAGTAAAATAAATCAAATCATATATCAAATCATCAATTACTATAATAGGAAACTTATCTCCAATTGTGTACTTGTTTATTTCTTTATAGTTTAGGCACATCCTCCAAGTGTCATCCTTATTATGCATCATGACAACTAGTGAGTAATATTCACTCTAGTTGTGTCAAATTAGTCCTACCTCCAACATCCATTGTACCCTATTTCTAATTTAAATTTTTTTGGTATAGGGATACATGTAGGGTTTAATGTTGTGTGATTTACTTCTAGGAAGTAATTTGATGGGATGATCATGTGCTTAACATGGTGGAAATTCCTTTTTGATGTCACCAAAAATAACATAATGGTCATACATCACTATTTGTAAATTAAAATCGGTAGACCTTAGTTGGTTGATCTTCTATGGAAAACAAGTGTGACATAAATTCTTCAATACCTCTTCTAAGAATCTACATCATCTGATGTGAACTAACCATTTTTGTAGATTTAACATGAAATCCACATAGTTCAAATGTTGTGTCTTTTGAATGGAAGTACATGAATATTTTTTAGGTATTCATCTCTATAGTGCCCAAAGTGCTGAGACATTTCACTTCTAGAACAATTTCAACCCCTCCCATAGGAATGACAACCATAGAAGAATTTATTAGGTAGTCTCCCATAACAAGATTAATAATATGGAATTTTCCATAATAGTTTATGGTAACACCATCTACAATCATGACCTAAAATTTTAGGATCTATTTAAATGAAATAGTTAAAATGAGTAGCCAACTTACTTTTGATGAAGTTGTGTGTACTCCTAGAGTCAATAAACATAATCACATTTTGTTTCTTGAGGAAACCCACCACCTTAAGAGTTTTAGGAGTACTAATATTTAAAAGTGTATGATATGAAATAGTATATTGAGAATATTCAAATACATCCTTAGGTTCATTAAAACCTACACTTGAGGCTTCATCATATTTGTCATCCTAATTAGCATATTTAATGTAAAATAACTTATTTTCATCAAAATGATTTCCTTTACTCTATTTTCTATCATAACCAAAATAAAAACATTTTGCACACTTCTACTCAATTTAAGTAGGCTAATGAATTTGTGGTGTTGTGAAAATGTGTTCATAGACATTAGTTAAAGGTCTTCATTTGAGCATATCATTTTCCTCTACCATATCTTGCCTTATGATGAATTTAGATAATGAATTGGTGATAAACATGTGAACCTCTAATTGGATTTTATCTTTGAGGCCACCTAAAAATAGGTCAATCAAATTTTCCTCAATGATGTTCACCATAAGTAAGGAGAGATTAAGAAATTGATGAATATAATCTTGTACAATACCTATTTGGCATAGTTTGGATAGCTATATAAAGTGGTTTTATAAGACATTGTTACAATATTGGAGTTGCATCTCTTTAAAAAACATAGTCAAAGAAAATGCAATGCCTTTTTTTTAAGAACATAACCACTGATAGAAAATTAAATTCTTAAGTTCAAGATACACCTTTTCTAAATATGGAGTCTGATGTAGATCAAAAAAAAAATTCAATTTGAGTGATCCTTGTGAGTGGATCATTACCATCAAACGTACGCAGGTCCACTTTTAACAACATTAGCTTCTAACTATGATTGGCATTTTAATTTTTTGGAGTAAGAAAACCAAATTAGAGAAATTGAGGGTTATTTTGAAATGGATGAGCTAAAAAATTAGACTATTATGTATTTATTTATTCTAATTGATCTTACTATCTATTTAGGTCCCCTCTCATCCTTATGATGTCTTTTTTAAATGCATCAAGAACATCTTTTTATACCATGCCATGCAACTCTAATTGATGTTTTTGAATCACCTCTAACTTACATGGATGGGCCATGCACAAACCCTAGGAGGATTTTATCCTTGAAAAAAGTGTATTGTTATATTATATTGTTACAATCAAGAGATTAGGGTGAATATTGTGGCCCAAAAAAGTGTATCGATGAAATACACCATTACAATCATCTCACAGAGATGAGTCTACTGACTACTAATTTGTACAAGGTTAAAATTTTATAGAATTATTTTTACTAATTTTTTTTCAAAATATCACTTTTAATAGTAATATAGAGATGAAAAAATAAAAATATTCCCAAATCACAAGTTATGGTTTTTTTGATCTTTTAGCTCATAGGAGATGAACAACACTAGATATTAAAAAATGCAATCATAAAAACATTCCCAAATAAAATATCTAAAATCACTTGTAATGAAATTACTTATATGTGTGCACAATAGAATAATATATTTCTTGAATGAGATTATAGATAATATATCCACATAATAAGTGATAGAATTGCAGAATTCTTGATAAATATAACTAGGTCACTTCAAGGGGGAAACCTCTACAACAATTCAATACAAGTAGAATTCATAATATGATTATAAAAGATTAACTATTACCTCCTATATATAATTTATTTATCCATGGTTATTAAATAAGCCAACCATAATAAGATAATCAAGAAATGCAATAAGATAATATGAAGGTATGTAAGCCATAATTTGGCCACATATATCCCTAGGTCCACTATAAACTAAGGGTATAATAAGGATGAAATAAAAGATTCAATACAATTATTTTTCTATGACCTATTAGAATCAAATGTTTCATTTTAAATACCTAATATAGTCTTTAAGTATTTATTTACATAAATTTATACACTTGTGTTTTTATATTATTTCAAAGGTGATGATGAACCACAAGCTTCAATAAATACTTTTTATTCTCTAACCTCTTATAATTAAATGTTTGATTATTAGTACCTAACACAATATCCATGTATATATTATCATAAATAAATTTTATTATTTCATATAATTTATAAGATGAGGATGAACCACAAAATTTAATATAGGGATTTTATGTTTTGACCTCTTGGAATCAAATGTCTAATTATCAATATATAAAACAATCTCTAGGTCCTTTTATCATAAATGTATAATATGATTTAATATAATTTATAATATTAGGATGAACCACAAGATTTAGTAAAGATATTTATAATTTGATGTCTTGGAATCAATTATCTAATTATCGAGAGCTAAAATAGTCTCTAAGGTTTTATTAGCCTGAATGTCTAGTGTGATTTCATATTCTTTCTAAGATGAGGATGAACTAAAAAATTCAAAAGAATTTTTTAATACTCTCACCTATTTAAATAAAATGTTTCATTATTAATACCTAAAATAATCTACATGTCTCTATTATCATAAATGGATAGTGTGCTTTCATATGTTTTATAAAATGAAGGTGAACTATAAGCTTTAATATAAGCATTTTCTATTCTAACCTATTGGAATCAAATGTTTTATTATAAATACATGAAATAATTTCCATGTATCTATTATCATAAATCTCTACTCTTGTTATTTCATATGCTTTCTAAGATAAGGATGAACCAAAATATCCAATATAAGTATTTTCTTCTCTTACCTCTTGGAATCAAATGTCTAATATATCAACCAACCTAATAAGGTGAATCAAATAGATAAACTAATGAATATTATTTATGGATAGGGTTGGCACACTAAAAAAATATAATCATGTAGTGGTTATATAAGGGACTCAACATGTATTCTACATACACCCCCATTAAGCATGAATAAGAATGACATAATTTATAATATTAAGAGAAAACATAGAAATATTTTATTTAATGTGTAGGGTGGACCATTGGATGTGAGAATACTATGATGTTTTTTTGTTAAACCTATTATATTTTTATTCTTATTTTTATTTTATAAGCCTTGAAAACTAAAATATTATATAATTATAAGTAATATTAAAAAAAATCATATTGAGACTTTAGTTGGGTAGATGGATGGAGAGATTAGGAAGTATCAATCAAGTCAATTATATTTAGAATATATAGTTATAATACTAATAGAGTAGTCATATTTTTTATTATAAATAATGATGTGGATGAATCTAAATGGAAGGAAATAAAAAACAATGGGGATTTTGAAATAGATCTAGAGAAAAAGAGAACATGTTTTATAAAATTAAAGGTCCACAAAGAGGAATTTTTTTTTAAAATGGTGTAACTAAAGAAGCATTAATTGACACAATAAGTTTTAGTATAATTAATGATGTGGAGTCATTTGAATGGAAGTGAATAAAAAATATTCAAAATTTATAAATAATCATTTAGGAAAATAGAACATGTTGTATAAAATCAAATGCACACATACAAATAACATTAAAAAATTATGTTGTAACTAAAGAAGCATTAATTAACAAATGATGGAATCAGGAACCAAGTGGATAAAAAGATTTAGAATGGTGTTTAAAAAATCAATGGTATAGTAATGAATTGGGAAATAATTTAGTTAATGGTGTAGTAATATGTTTTAAAATGGTATGGGAATACGAATTTTGAATAATATGATAAATGTTGTGAAACTAGATGGAGAATGGTGTTTGAATTTTAATGTTTGGAAAAATGGTGTTGGTAATGGTGTGGTGAATAATTTTTTAATGGGATGAAGTGGAAAATTATGTGAGGAATACCAATTGGCATGGTGTTTAAATTTGTGTGAGATATGGTGTGGTGAAAAGTGTGGGAATGGTGTGGGAAACCTTATGGTGACTAGTTTAGAAATGAGGTGGAAAATTTCATGGGAATGGGATCTATGAACATTATGGGAAATGGTGTGGTGAAATATGTAGGAGTGGGTCGATGAACATTATGGAAAAAATGTGGTGAATGGTGTGGGAATGGTGTGTGCATCTCAATGTTTATGAAAAATGGTGAGGGGAATGATGTTCTAAATTAGTTTTAAATCGGATGAAATTGGTAACCATGAAGGAATAGTGCTTGTGAATAGTGTGGTCCTTATTACCTTAAATTTAAAGTTTATAATTATCAATACCTAAAATTATATCAAATTATATGTTATAATAAATTTCTTGTGTGATTTTATATGATTACTAAGACATTGATGAAATGCAATGTTCAATATGGGGCTTTTCTATTTTGACCTCTTGTAATCAAATGTTTAATTGTCAAAACTTAGAATACACTCTAGTTATTTATTAACATAAATGTTTAATGTGATTTCATATGATTTCTAAGATGATGATGAACAGAAATATTGAATACAATTATTTTCCCTCTAACCTCTCATAATTAAATGACTGATTATCAATACCTAAAATAATATATAGGTCCCTATTAGCATAAATGTCTAGTGTGATTTCATATGTTTCATAAGAAAAGGATGAACCACAAGGTTTAATAAAGGGATTTTTTAATTTAAACTCTTAGAATATAATGTATGATTATAAATACCTAAATCAGATATATTTATTTATTGGTATAAATTCTAAAAATTAGGATGAACCATAAGCTTCAATACATAGATTTTTTGCTCTAAACTCTTAGAATCAAATGCCTCATTATCGAAACCTCCTAAAATATACCTATATTTGTTATAATAAAACTATAGTGACATTTAATATTATTTCTAAGATGAGGATGAACCATAATGTTCAATATAGGTATTTTCTACTATGACCTCTTGAAATCAAATGTTTGATTATCAATACATAAAATAAAAATATCAAGGACATTAAAAACATAGATGTCTAGTGTGAATTCAAATGCTCTGTAAGATTAGGATAAACCAAAAGCTTCATTAAAGTTTTTTTTTCTCAAAAATCTTCAAATAAAATGTATGATTATCAATATCTAAATTTTCTTCAACTCTATTTTAGCATAAATGTTTAGTGTGATTTCATATGCTTTCTAAGATGAGGATGAACCAAAAACTTCAATACATGGATTTTATTCTCTAGCATCTTGGAATTAGATGCCTCATTAACCATACTTAAAATATATCCATGTATTTTTTAACATAATTTATTTTGTGATTTCATATGCTTTCTAAGACAAGGATGAACTATAAGCTTCAATATAATAATTTTTTACTAGGACCTTTTTGAATCAAATGTTTGATTATAGATACCTAAAATAGTCTCTAGGACACTATTGTTATAAATATTTAGACTTGTGATTGAATCTGAGTTAAATATGAGGATAAGGTGAAGAATATAAAGAAACCATTGAAGGTGAAGCTTCAATGTAGGTAATTTCTTCTCTAACCTCTAAGAATCAGATATCTCATATATCCACTAACCAATGAAGGTGAAAAATCTAGAGAAACTAATTAGACACAATAGTTTATGGAGAGGGGTGGTGATCCATGAAAAATAGAAGCATGAAGTTGTTTAAAATAATGGAAAACATGTCATTGGAAAATACCCTAAATAAGCACAAATAATTATGACATGATTTAAATTATTTTTTTGGAATATAAGAAGGAAACATTGAAGATTATGATTGAATACTATTGATTATGAGAATAATATGAATTTTAATTATTATATATATTATATTTCCATTGGTATTTTAGGATAATTGACAACTAGAATATTAATATACATCCAAGTAAGATAGAAAACATATTATAGATCAATAGATTCTAATTATAATGAAGGATGGAGAGATTAAGATGTGTCAGTTAAGTTACTTATATTTATAAATAAATTGTTTAAATATTAACTTAATATTCATATTTTAGAGTATGTCTAATCAATTTGAGACATTGTAATGGAAGGAAAGATCAAATATTTAGGAGTTTGAAAAGAGGTCCAGAGGAAAGGGGAACTTGTTTTGTAAAATCAAAGAAACAAAGAGACACAACATATTAAAATATTATTACAACTGAATAATCCTTAATTGGCATAAAAATAACATCATAAAATCTAAGAAGTGAAAATATAGTGGGAAATAGTAAATAACACAAATATTTTAACAATTATTATAAATATTTATAAATAGATTAATTGAGTTACAAATTAAAATAATGGAATAATGATGTATACATGATTGTGTAAAGAAGTAAACCTACAAAAAAATGTATAACCTTATGTAAGTACACATTCCATAATAATCCTTTAATGAATATCATTAAAAAGACATAATTGAATGATTACTCTTGTGTTATAAATATTTTGAATGTATAGTTATGTTAGTTAAGGATTGGAAGAGGTGGTGAGAAATTAATTATCAACTTTATACAAGATCCAATTTTGAAATCAGATGGTTATCCAAACCTTACATATATTAGTTTTATTTTTATAAAAAAACTTGAATTTCTAAGACTAAATTAAGTTCTAATGTAATTTTTAAATGGTAAAAATAACTATAAAAAATATTAATGGAATCTATATATAGATATTTAAACCAAGTTCAAGTAACCAAAATATATTTCAAATTTTATCTCTAAAACATAAAATCCAAAAGTTGAAAGATAATTTTCAAGCTAAGAATCACCACCCAATATACATGGAATAATATTTTTTATAATAATATGAATATGAATATAAAATATAATATTCAATTTTATTTTTAAATGGGTTTTCAATGTAATGCTTAACGTAGACCACTACATGTTAGGTTTACATGCATACATTATCACTTTGAAATTAAGCCGTGTGATGAGTCATTTTTATTTAGAGACAAACACATAGATAATTATGTTTAAGAGGTCACCCTTGTGCCTAGTAGACACTTCCCCCACTTTTTTGGGGAGTTAAGTTTCTTTGTGAAACCTTACTTAGCATGTTATATTTTTGTATTCAAGATTATTGTACTAGGGCTTAGTGTTAATTTGATAGATGATGTTATTTACAAATCTATTCTACTTTTGATTTGTGTTTTAGTGTCTTCCAATTGATTCATAGACACTTAAATAAATAGTAAGGGTGGGATGTAATGGCATAACCATGTTCACAATTATGTTCAACCTTAAATTTGGCATCCATTTAATCATCACTATTTTTTTTAATTATTTCAGAGTTCAATTTAGTTTTTTTTAATATATTGAACATATGAAAATTTTTGGATCTTCCATTTTTTCAAAAAAAAAAATGACATGACATATTGTTTTAACTAGATTGGTGTCACTTGTTCTTATTAGTTGGAAATTGGTAGAGAATGTATTGGATTAAGCAATCAATGTGGCATATTGAAAATACAAGATAAAAATATTGAGACGAATATATTTAAGATATTATTACTAATAAAATAAAATATAAAACTAATAAACTATAAAAATGTAACAACATTAAATTAATAAAAACTAATTTAAAATTAAAACCTAAAAAATTAGAATATTTCATAAATTATATGTAATTAGAATAAAAAATAACATAAAAATAAAATCTAACATAAAATTAAATTTTTTTTTTAAAAATTAAATTAATATAAGATATAAAAATAAAAATACATATATAATTAATAAAATGAAAACATAAAAATAAAAAACTAAATAAATTTTATAAAAAACAATAAAAATCACCCTAAATAAATATGTAGAACATAAAAATAATTAGGCATATTGCATTAATGAATTGGTGTCACAGAAATAAAAAAACATATCAACAAGATATTTTAGAAAAAGTTTTGGAAACATGGAAGAAGAAAGTACTAGAAAATAAATATAGAAGAGAAGGTGAAGACATAAAGCGACATGAAAATGAAGGTGGAATGGAAAGGGAAGACATCGACTCAAAAAGTATCGATATTGTGTGAGGAAGAAAAAGAAAAAAAATGGTAACAATGGGAGTGGTATGTTTGTATGTAATTGGATCTAATAATATTATTTAATATTTGTTTATAATTATTGTTATTCAAAAAAGTATGATTTATCTATGTTATCACCAATTGAATTATACCTTTTAGGGAATGCCATGTTAAAATATCTTTATTGATTAAACTTGCAAACATAGGAGGTAAATTTTTAAACCCAAACAAGCACATTTTAAGCAATGATCCTATACATTAAATTCTTCTTCAATCTAGAGCTATTAGTTAGGGAATTTAAACTATTTATCATGGTTTTGGTCCTTAATCTATCTCTTTATCTTTATGTAATAGGTGTTTGATTAGTATTATTTAATGAATGTTGGGCCTGGTTATAAGTTTTCTAGCTATGATTAAATTAGATTATTGTATTAGCCCAAATTTTACTTTTTCCTTTGATTTACTAACCCATTTTCAAGATAAGATCAGATATGTTGGAAAATGTTTTCTACTTTAGATTTAAATGTAAAAATTGTATAATATTTAATGTCTTCAAGGATTATTCAACAAACTTATTTTTTTTGCATTTATTATAACCATGTTATTAAATATAATGACCACTAAAAACTCATCTCATTCCAAGAAACCATATTTATTTGAGGTATTTTATCAACCAATCCATGGGCCTAGTGTATGCTTCAATGTTTTACATACATGTATACTAAGGAATTCAACTACAATAGTGTCAATTTTTTGTGTGGATAACTAAAATTTCCTCTCATTTCCATCTAGTGTGGTATAATACAACATTATCAATAGTGTTAGGGCATTTGCAGTCATTTAGAGAATTGGAATAGAGTATGAATGTTAGAGTATTATAACAATATTGAATGTGGATATTTTTCAGATGTTCTAGTTTAAAATTCCATACTGAAAATATGTGTGAAAGATGTAGCCATATAATAGGAACATTAATGTTTTCATGCATGCCTATTAATGCATTCATAACTAAAAAAATGATAAATATCTACTACCATTTATTTTTATATGTATGACCATACATTGTGTGGATTAATAATATACCACACATCACCCTAGTTATTAGAATAAATAGTTATAATTAGTATTATCTTATGACACCCACAAATAAGCATCAATTTTTTTGTCAATTGTCTCAACACAAAATAGATAAATTATAGGTTTATTCCTAAATGTATCATATTTATCTACCTTCATCAATGAACTTATTGGAGTATATGAGACAAGATTCATCCACCAAGTTTTTATGATATAGGGTTCTTATGTATAAATTAAAACCTAAAATCTAATGTGGTTTCAAATGATTTATAATATGAGGATGAAACAAAATATTTAATACATGGATTTTTTTTCCAATAAAAATCATATGTCTAATTATCAATACCTTATAAACTATCCATGTTTCTATTAGTGTATGATTTCATTTCATTCTTATCTAAACCTTGTATTATCATGTTTATTTTCTTCTTTGTAGGATTTGCTTTATTGTAATGAATACACTAAGTTGTTTATATTGGAAATTAGGAAAAACTTCAATATAGTGGGAAATGTTTGGTAAGAGGAATTCTAAGCTATGGTTGTTAGTGATTGATTTTTTTATTTTATTTTTTTATTTATTTATTTTGTGTGTGTGTGTTTTATGAATTATGTATATGACCTCTATGGTTATTGAATTATATTTCAACTTCCAATGAGATCATTCTTGAACTTTTTATTGGTTTCTATCCAAAAAAGATATTTATTACAATTTCAAGAGACATAATAGAATTTATCAACCTTGTATCCTTATAAATAGTCATGGAAAAAAAACTTACGTTGAATTGACTATCATACCTATATGTGGATTCATGAGTTATCAAAATACAGTGGGTTACTTTTGAATTGTTGTTAGAATTATAATCATCTATTTACTTAGAAGTTTTGTCTTTAGAACCATATTGGTAGCTCATGGATAAACAATGTTCCTTCAATCACTTCTACCTATTTATATTTTATAAAATGTGAGATATAACCATTAACACTCTGAGTTATTACAATCATATTCATAAACTTTATCAAAGTTGAATATATCTATTTACATCCTCTATGAAATAACATTTTTAGTAAGGTTTAATTTTTTATTTGGATTAGAGTTAATGTAGTACTTGAATCATTTCATTTATGTATTTTTATTTTCATTTTATTCATTATTTTTGGTCATGATTCATGTAAACCTATTTATGCTTTAAAATAAGCACTTTTCTTTGAACTATTTGACTTTCATACATTAGTTTTATCATGATAATCCTATAAAGATCTTTTATTAGTAAGAGTTTTATAGAATTTATGAATGTTAATAAATGTTCATGATAATTTTCATATATCAATTGTGTTAAAGAATATAAGTAATGTAAGGAGAAATAAATAATAATAAATTTAACCCTATATTTATTATTAATTGCATATTGTTAGTATGGACTTCATACTTTAGTTTATATCTAAATGTGATGCTAGGATATACTTTTAATTTTATTTTTAAATTTTGGTGAGTTATTTTTCATTTAAGGTCATATCTCTATTATTTGAGTTATCAAGAATGTATGTTGATGAAATGTCCTAATATGGATACCATAATAGAAAAAACTAAGTATAGTTTTTTGGTAATATTTTTGTGCATATGTAAATTATCATTTTCTTGGTTTTAATGCTTGGTTGCATTTGAAAAAAGTACCATCCTGGGTATAACTAATTGTGCTAGATAATGACATTAATGGTATTCTTAAGGAGGAGAACCTAACTTTAAATCACATGATAGAAGTAATGATAGTGTTTAGATATTTGATTCACTTATTTTGTGATAAAGATATGCATGTATATGTTTAATGTGTAGAAATGGTAAAAAAATGCTTTGAAAAACTTGAATCTCTAGTTTTATATATTGTAGAATAGGGTACTCTACCATAAAACCTTAAACTCATCCCTAGCGTAATTATCTATTTCTCTCTAAAATCAGAACTATTGGCATAACTATAAATTTAATGTCATCCTCTTTTTTAATACTTTCCTTTTCATCAAAAAAATTATTGAGAATAGTTTTGTGTTATTTACTCTTGAAAAGTTTTGGATCCTAATCTAGGGTAGAATAGGATACTAGATTTTAATTGATGACATGTCATTTTTTCTACATATACTAAATACCATTATGAAATGTGTAATGGTTCATCAAAAAATAATTTATGTTGTTTGTACTATTAAAATAATGTTTCCTTTAATTATAGTGATGCCTTCATTTTTTTTACTAGACAAGTTTAGATCACCATATCATGTTACAAGTGGCAAAGAAGTCATCCCCATTTCAAGTGATTTTTAGTTTCTAGACATATATCAACCTATATTAAGGATTCTAACTTTGCAACATTTTATATCACCCTATCATCCTATGATAAAATGGGGACTTTGGAATAATGTGTGTACATACATAAAATAATAATTGAAATAAAATATTTCTAAAATTTTGTAAGATATGCACCAAATAGTTTTATTGAAGAAACCTTGAATACAAAATGGTGGAATGAAAGCCTATAGAGTACTCTAACATAGAAAAAACATGTGGTCATTTGAATTAGTTTAATTACTTTGAAATGCCCTTTCTTAATATAACATAATGTATAAACAATTGTATTCCCTTTTGTGAAACTTATGCTAGTAAAGGGCCAAAATTTTCATATGGCCAAAATGCTTGCCTAAACCTAGATTGATATTTCTATATGCATTATTAGTAATGCATTATCTATCATTTTAAAGTAGTGTGAGATTTTAAAGTTTGAAACAACACTCACTATTAAGATTAAGTAAGTTTAAATTGAATCTTTATGTTTGACCCTAGAAAAAGATCACACCTAGAGGTTAGCATCTCTTATAGAAAACATAGAGAAGGTTATGTTAATTTACTCCATTATGGAAAGGGAGTCTTAAGGACTATTAGGAGTCTACTATAAGAGGTTGTTTACTTATAAAAACATACTTGAAAACTATGGGTGGTTTATTTTCCTTTCCAAATCTTGACTTTTATTTATTATGCATTTGATGGTTAATTCTTGATTTAGCTCTATGACCAAGGAGTAGACATGCACTTATTGTTATATGAACAATGTGTTTCCATGGTATTGGTATGAGACTATGGATGAACTCAGACCTAAAATTGAAACACTATATTTAGTCAATTTTGATAATGAAGCTATATTTGGAAGCATTTCTAGATTTGGAATCCTTGTTTTTCATAATAAAATCATTTTTATAGCATTTAGATTGGTCAGGATTGTAATATTTATAGCATTTTATATATAACTATAATCATCATATTTCACAAGACCACATTTATTTCAAAATTATTGTCAAATAGTTCCCATGCCTTATTTATGCTTGCACATCCAAGATACCTATCTATTAGTGTGCTCATAGTTAAAACATAAAAAAAAAATATGCTTTTGATTATGTTTTGATTAATGTTCATAACCTATTTCAAACCTCCTATTGTCACACATGCTTAAAGGATCCTAGGAAATATATTTACAACTAAGACATATCACTATTATTTTTATTTTTTATTTTTATTTGATAGAATTCCAAACAATTTTTCAAGGTAGGGTATGCTATTTAAACCATGTATCAAAATACAATACCATGTGCATATTCACATCATGCACCTCTAAATTAATTTAACTTATAGCTCTAGTTTTATCATAGGATGGGATAATTATATCAAGAGTTATAGTTATTACACTACATCTACTAATTAAATTTGCATAAAGTGTCCAAATAATTTCTAACAAGACCATTTTGTGCATACCTTATTATTGTGCCCTAACATACACACCCCATTTGAAAATTCAAATAGAACCCACTTTTGATTTAACAACCTTATTTTAGGTCTTATGAACTAGAATTCTATGACATGGAGTTTGAAAATTGAATACTTGGAATTTGTTTGCCACTCTTTATTTTTGTTTTTTGTTTGACTCGATTGATAGGATTTACTTTAAATTTTTTAGAGTCTTTCAAATTTATGGAAGGATCAAAGTCATGTATAATCCATGTTATATGATTTATTTTTTCCTTAATTTACCTTTAACTCATTATTATATGTATGCTTTATTTATGATTTAATTACTAACTAAAATGATGTGTTATGCTTTTAGTGGGTTCTTTGTCTATGTATGTATTGAACAAGATATTTCATACTTCGGTTTTTCTTGGGCCCTCTTAGATTTTATTTTCTCTTACCATGCAACATCAATTTACTAACTTGGAGCCTAAGTGAAGAACATAAGTCACCTAGTAATGGCATCACTATTTCATTACATGAAGTCACCCAAGAAAATGGATCCTCAAGATCTTGTTAAGCTTCACCATCTTGATAAACTAGAGGTGGTTTCATAATAATGCATTTTACAGTTCATTCCAAATAAGTGAAGTAGTGA
This sequence comes from Torreya grandis, assembly GCA_037957365.1. Classification (NCBI taxonomy): domain Eukaryota; kingdom Viridiplantae; phylum Streptophyta; class Pinopsida; order Cupressales; family Taxaceae; genus Torreya; species Torreya grandis. Next base: position 956,071 of record JARHVA010004489.1, read on the forward strand.
GATCCATTCACATGTCATCATCCCATTGGACTATAGATGACATTAATAGAGTGTCTTGTACAAATAATCTCAAGTAAATAGATCAATAGGGTATGGCCAAGTATCACCATCCTACTAACCCATAGGTTAAATCATCAAAGTGTTTTTATGGTTGATCGTAGGTAAGTAGAGAAGGGAAAGCCATCCATGTGTCACCATCTCACTATCCTAGAGGTGATGTTATTAGAGTGTCTTCTATCGAAAATTTTTGGGAAGTGAATCACTGAGATCCATCCATATGTCACCATCTCATTTAGTAAAAGGTGATGTCAATATAATTATTTATACAGTTGATCCTAGGAAAGAAGATCATTGAGATCCATCCATGTGTAACCATCATATTCACTTAGAGGTGATGTCAATATAAATATGTGTATGGATGATCTCAGGAAATTAGATCACTAAAAACCATCCACATGTCACCATCTCACTCACCTAGTGGTGATGTCAGTATAGTAAATTATATGAATGATCCTAAGCAAGATCACTGAGAGCCATCCATGTCTCACCATCATATTAACCCAGATGCGACATCAACAAAGTTCATCATATAGATAATATTAGACAAACAAATCACCAAGATATTACCAATTATCATTATTAATCTAACTTGTAGCTAAAAGAATGAATTACATCAAGCCATAATGTAGCTATGAGCAAAATATAAAAATGCATAATCATGTCCTTCAAAGCCACATAAGTAAATAAAAACCATGTAAATACTAATCTTGAAAGAGTGTAAAAGATAAATCTATCATGTTTTGATGAATAAGAACCCAAGGTCATATGTAAGAAGCCCAATGGAAATAAAATTCAAATAATCCTCACAATTAAATTCAAATGAAAAAATAGACAACAAATAGAAATCAGTGAAAATCACTAGTTATTTGCATGAATTGGAAGATTAATACTTTTGATTTTCATGGTTATGACTAAATTGAGGACAAATTTTGGTATGCTTTTAGTGATAGTGCCTATTCTAGAGATAACTTAAAGTTACAAAAGTAGTCATTACAACTATTATCACATCATTTTATAAAAGTGCCACATCAACACTCTTATGAAAATACATATGTATTCACATGTTTGACTAAAAATGAATGTTAATTCCTAATTTATTTTACATATATATATTTTATTTTATTAAAATAATTATATTATATGACATCCCATTGTAGATGCATTATTTACATGAGAATTTACACTTTGTTTCATTTATATACATATATCTTTGCATGATGATTGGCATGCAATGCTATTTCTGGAGAAATAATTTTATACTTCACTTGGAGGATAAGGCATTCCTCTTCCCCAAGCCCATATATATTTATATCCTCCTGATCCCAAACTTTGAGAATTTCGGTTATTAATATTAATAGGAAACTTTGAGAAAAATTATGCAATTATTCTTGATGTGAAAATCTTGATTTTTATCCAAACCTATGGATTGTGTAAGAAGTGTTTCCATTTTGGTATCTTAGTTTTCTAGTTGTGTATGATTTTTATTTTTAATAAATTTATTCTTATTCTGTTATTTCTAATTTCAATTTATTTTTGTATGTTAAACATAATCCCCCTTATAGATGAGCTAATACAATCTTACAAACATGAAAACCCGTGACTATACATATTTAAGTTTAATATTTTTATTATTTCCTTATATTTTTTACTATGTTTCATTATTAGTGTGTTATTAGTATCTTATAACAAAAATTGGTTTCTAATTACTTATCCAACATTTATTTCAATTATTAGCTTATAAAGGTTTCATCTTGTTTAGTCCATGGACCTCATTTTATGTCCTACTCTTCCCTCTTTTTTTATTTTCTTTTTATGAGTTCTTATTATTTAATATAACATCACTATAAATATGTGTTCTTGGATATTAATTTGATAAGTTTAGTGAATTTCCCTTGATGGAGTGTAGGTCACATTTTTATATTCCACCACTTGGTTAATCTAAAACCACATACCCAAACTCATGCCTTAGAGTGATTAATCACCTATCCTCAAATGAGAGGGTGAAAACCTATTATTTATGGTGTGCATAAAACTTACATCATTTTAAATTTAGCACTATAAGGAAGGCCTCTTGTTATCAATTTTCATTGAATGCATCATTTTATTTTAGTTTCCTATTAAAATTTAAAATCAAAAAAATTAAAAAAATTAAAAATAAAAATAAAATAAAAAATATGTCTTGGATTGTTGAAATACCCATAAACATCCTAGGTATTCAGCATAATTTACCATAATATCCATTTATTTTTCTTCCTATTTTACAAAATAAAAGCACAAAAATTGTTGAAAGACATTTTGTTTCTTAAAAAAATTCTATGAATGTTTAAAATGTGAAATTTGAGGATGTAACTTGTAGATTATTTCCTTTTACTTTAGAAGAAGAATCTTATGATTGGATTTAGGCTTGGAACATAATTCTATCACTAGTTAGAAGAGTTTTGAAGATCAATTTTTTATTCAATTTGGTCAAATGAATGGTGCTCATGTTTTAATAAAATAATTTATTATGATAAAAGGAGAAGCTTATGAACTAATTATGAATTTTAATTTCAAATTTCAAATGTCAAAACAATTATACAAAAATCCCAATCAGTCATAGACCATCTAAAGCAATGGTTTTAGATATGTATGTGCACGCTTTTGATCCATTATCCTCCACTTTTTTGAGAATGTCTATAGTAAATAATTTGGTGTTATCTTTTGAAAAAGATATTTAGGTGTATAATCAGTTATCATGAACAAATAAAGGTCAAGTGGAGAATCTTTTCTCTTTTCAAAGTATTGTGTCAAGTAATCAAAAAGTTTAAGATGTTATCATTGTTCCAATAGAAGCCTTTTAGCATGAGTAATTTGATTATCAAGATTTTGATTTTATAAATCATTATATGATTCAAGAGGGAGAAGAAATTTTAGATGATGATGAATATAAAGAGATGCCAAATCCAGAAGAGTATAATCAACACATATAAGAAGAATATAAAGAAGATGTTTATTGATCACATGATAAATTCTAAATAATTGGTATTTATTGAACCTCTTTCTCCAAAAATAATATGCACCAAACCTTAGGAAAATAAATCCCTTTTTATGTTTATAAATACTAAGGTAAATATTTCATATACCAATGTTTATAATTATTTTGTAATTAAGAAAGATTATTGTGATGAACACATGCATAAAAAATATATTAGGTTTAAGAGGAATAAACTAAAATATTTGTTGAAGGAATACAAAGATGTTATGGTGAATTTGAGGACTTTAACTAGAATGATCTTGATTATACCAAATATTGGGAGACATTCTACATAAATATTTGAAACCCACCCTCCCAATTTTAATTCAAATTAGTTTTCTAGAGTCCAAGTAGATTTCATGCTTTCTATAGTATATTTCTTACTTTCTAGATTAGTTTTTCATGTTTTCTTAGATTAGATTGCCTACATTCTATAATTACTTTTAGTAGATTAGTTTTTGTGATTTCCATATTAATTTTATAAAGTTGTAAAATAGACAAACTAATTTATTATGTTGAAGTTTTCATGTTTTCTTAGATTAGATTGCCTACATTCCATAATTACTTTTAGTAGATTAGTTTTTGTGATTTCCATATTAGTTTCATAAAGTTGTAAAATAGACAAACTAATTTATTATGTTGAAGTTAAAAAAGACTTTCCAAAAATAAGGGGGTGATTTAAAAAGATGCATAATTGGTTCTCACAAAGACTTAAAGTACTTGAACTTCTAGGATTGAGATATATATCATGTTTAAATTAAGTTATTCTTGGACTTAATGTGTTTGATATGAGTTTGGGATTTAAGTTAATATAATCATGCAAATTTCATAAAGACTTTCCATTTCCAAAGATTAACTATGTTATTACATGCTAAAACATGGACGTGAGGTAATAAATATAGAAATGGATACACATTGATAGGGATGTATCAATTGAAATAAGTTTTCTTATGTATACACCCAATCAATGGTTATTCCCAACCTTTATTTTATCTATGTTTCAAACACACACACACACACACAAGATGAATGATTCAATTAATCTCTATCAAGGATATGGACACTTATATGGTAGTAGAGTAAGGCTTAGAGTGGAATCATAGGTATATTTTTTAGGGATGTGGATACATATATAGTAGAATAATGGCATCCAAGATTCCATTACTATTTGGTTACAAAATTTGAGATCAAAATGAAGCCTAAAGTGTTTATATAGGACTTTGTCAAATATCTCAAAAATAAGGGAAAATAAATACACAAAATCACACACAAATCCAAGGAATGTAAAGGGTTAGTGTGTTGTATGAGGAAGTAGAGTCTTTTTTAGGGTCTAGTTTATTTATTCTTTTCTAAGTACAACTAAATTTTTTTTATGGTGCGTTACTAAGATTTTGGGTTCTCAAATACTTAAGTGTATTTTCCCCATTGAGTCACAATTTGTTATTCCCTAACACACACACACCCCCCATTTTAAAATTCAAATAGGGATCCACTTTTGTTGAACTTCCTTATTTGAGGTCTTATAAACCATAATTCAATAACATGGAATTGGAAAAGAAAAAACTTAAGTAATTTATTAGACACTAAAAGAAATGTGTTTATCTCTCTTGATATTTGTTGTTTTCTTGACTCAATTGACAAGATTTACTTTGAATTTTGTAGAGTGTTTCAAATTTATTGAATAATTTAAGTTGTGTTTAATCCATACTATATAATTTAATTTTCACCTTAAATTTTATTTAACTCATGCTCATATGTATACTTGATTTATGGTTTAATGGCTAATTGGGCTAACATGTTATGATTGTATTGGGTTCTTTGTCTATATGTGTCTTAAATAGGCTATTTCATACTTACGTATTCCTCAATTCCTCCATAACTTAAATTTCTCTTTCCACATGGCATCAATTCACTAACCCAAAGCCCAAATGAATAATTTAAGTCATTTGGTGGTGATGTCAATAATCTATTATATGAAGTCACCTACGAAAATAGATCATCAATACCTTGAAAAATGTCACCATCTCACTAACTTGGATTTTATATCAACATAGTTCCTTATACAGTTGATCTTAGGTAAGTAGATCAAGGAGAGTCATCTATGTGCTATCATCCTACTATCCTAGAGGTTAAGTTAGAAAAGTGCCTTAGACTAACAATCTTAGGAAATTAAATCTCTAGGATCTTACCAAGTGTCACCATCTTACTAACCCATAGGTGACATCATCACATTGCCTTGTATAGTTGACCCTAGGCAAGTAAAGTAGAGAGAGTCATCCACATGTCATCATCCTACTATCCTAAAGGTTAAATCATTAGACTACCTTATACAGATAATCACAAGTGGATCATTGATATCCATCTAATATCACCATCCCACTCACTCAAAGGTGATGTCAATAAAAGTATTTGTATATATGATCTTAGGTGCCTAGATCACTGAGAACCATCCACATGTCACTACATTTCTCACCCAAAGGTAACATAAATATAAATATTTATATAGATGATCCCAAGCAAAAAAATCACTAATAGTTATCCATGTGTCACCATCCCACTCAATTAGATGTGATGTCATCATAATAATTTATATAGATAATCCTAAGTAAACATATCATCAAGAGTTATCTATTTTTCATCATCTCACTAGCACAAAAGTGACATTAATAGATTTAATCATATAGATAATCCTAGGTAAGTGGTTTACTAGTATCATACCAAGTGTCATTATCCTACTAACCTAGGGCTAAAAGAATGAAGTACAACAAATCATAACATATTTTTGAGTGGAATAGATAAATATAGACATGTGTCCTTCATAGCCATATAAGCAAATAAAAATGATGCAAATACTAAGCCTAAAAGAGTGGAAAATACACATATATCATGTTATGATTACTAAATACTTGGGATCATATAGAATAATCCACATGGAAATAAAATTAGTAGAAACTACGTAATGAAATTTAAATGAAATAATAGACATCAAGTAGAGAGAAATGAAAACCATTGATTATTCACATGAATTAGAAGATTAATACTTTCAATTTTCATGGCTATGTCTACATCAATGCCATTTCCTATTATAACCTCAAATTAAATTTAAAACAACATTTTTATAATTATTATCACATCATTCTCTAGTGATGACACATCATCACCCTATTAAAATGCATATGTATTTGTATGTTTGGATAAGAAGTAACATTAGTTCCTAATTTATTTTACACACACACACACACACACACACACACACACACACACACACACACACGTGTGTGTGTGTGTGTGTGTGTGTGTGTGTGTGTGTGTGTGTGTGTGTGTGTGTGTGTGTGTGTGTGTGTGTGTGTGTGTGTGTGTGTGTGTGTGTGTGTGTGTGTGTGTGTGTGTGTGTGTGCGCGTGTGTGTAAATAATGGTAATAGGAGACAAAGGGAAAAGGAAATCTCAGGGCTTTGCAAATGGGTAGGTGAAGAGCCATCCCATAGTGATTATTCTTCAAGATTTCCTTCTTTACTCCTTGGTTATATTTTTTACCATATTCTTATATTTTCCCATATCTCTTTGTTTGTGTTTTATGGTGGTTGGGGTTTTCATAGGTGTGTGGTGTCTTAGGCTTGGTGTTATTTTTTTTATTTTATTTTTTCATCACCTTTTTTCTCTCATGCTTGTTTGGTTTCCTTTATTTTATGCATTGTAATGGAATTTGGTTTTAGAGATATTTTTAAAAAATTATTCAGGGTTATTTATCAAGAAAATCATAAGTGGTTATTTATCTCATGAAACTTTGAATAGGATGGCAGTATTTATGGTGCCCATTGTGAGAATATTAGTGGTGATTATTGCCTTAATGAGAATAATATTTCTAATTTTATAGTTGGGCAAGAATGTAAATATAGTGAGGGTAATAATATCTTCAGTGAAATTATGTCTTGAGAGGAGGTCTCTAAACACTTAGAGGGTGCAAGGTTAATTATTAGTGGTCATGGCATAAAAGGGGATAGTGGAAATGATCAAGGATTAGAACAAATTGGTAAGTCTCCTAGTCTAAAAAACCCTAAACTTATGTTTGAATTAATCCATGGTGAATGAGATGTAGATGGAAGAACTGCATCTAAAAAATATTGGTATTTATTTTGGTTTACTTAAATAGGAATTCATTGCCTTTTATAAATTTATTTAATAATTTGATAAACTCTATGTGGTGAAAAAATATGTGAATATATATTAGTTTTTTTTTTAAATGGGGTTTTCATGGTTATATTTAAAAATTCAAATATTTAAAGAAGATTCATTATCAAATCTTTGTCTAATGTTGGTCAATTTGTATGTATGGTTATTCTCTATATTTGTAACATTGAATATAATGATACTGTGTTCAAAAATTCTCCTACATGGGTTGATATTGAAAATATTATGATTAAACTATGGACATTTCTTCCCTAGACCCTTAAACCTTTACGTGAATTCTTAAGGATTGAAGATACTAGAATATCCTTAGCTCACATTCATGTTAGGGTCTTGATTTCTCTAGAACCTTTTCAAATCATCCTATAAACCCTAATCTTTAGGCTTAAAGGAGAATTAGTTTTTTGCTCTACTAATGTTTTGAGGGATCTTAGAGCTTTAATTTTCTACAAAAAATATGGAAACCTTAAAAAATATCCCCCTATTTAATATAAATAGGAACTCTATCAATAAAGATTAAAATGGTTTGCTTCACACTAGTGGTGTTAAAATTGATGTTTCTTTTAACAAGTTTGTTACTAATGTGGTTATGAAATATAAGCCCTACTTTGAACTAAACACAAATAGAGACATAACACCATTTGAATCATAATTGGGATAGATGTTACTTAAATATTATGGAAGCTATCACTTATTACTCATTTTTTGATTTTATAATATCTTTAGGTCCAAGTGTTTCATCTTCATTGGTCATCTCTCCTTTATCTATTGAAAGTGAGGTGACTAGGAAAACTATCCATTTTTTTTCATATTTAGTTATTGAGGGTTCTTCAGTCTAGATTGATCCATTTGAACCTTAGAAATAGTAATTTTAATTTCCTAAAGAGATATCCTTGGAATAATAGGTTTTTATCTATGTTGAACTACCTAATTATATGTCTTATACCCCTTACACATTGCCTACTTCTATACCTAGTGTGTTTCCTTATGAAATAGTTATGATGATTATTTATATGGATCCTTGTATTTTGAGAGAGAAATATTTATCCCTATTTTATAATGTTCCTCTTACTCATTTGGACTATAGTATCCATCTCCTGACTCGGAAGTCCAAATGAGGAGAAAAGAGGTTAAAAACTAAAACAATATTTTTTTCTTTTGAAGTTCCAACCTTTGGTGAGGAATTAAAAACAACCAAATCAGGGTTTAAAAATTATTTGAAAGACTCTAAAAATAAATTTAAGGAGAATGAGGTGTCACAATATTTCACTAGATTTTATCAAAATAAAGGAGGGCCTAAGCCCTTGAGATAAGCAAAGTAAACCCACCTCTTTTCTTTATGAGGATTATAAGTTGGAATGTGAGGGATCTTTAATCCCATAATATAAATCCTATTTTTAGATACTTTATTTACTCAAGGTAGTAAATTTATTTCATGTTGCTTCAATAAGTTAAGAAAGTGGGCTCTAAATTTGACTCTTTTCCAATGTTTATTTGGCTAAATTCTTCACACTAATCTAAGAGTCATTTAGAGGGAAGAGTTGGGTTTCTATTTTGATTAAACTTAAGTGGGTCAGTTTTGTTTTTGAGCATGGATTATCCCCTTCTCATATAGTAATGTGGATTTTTATTGAATAAAATAACTAGGTTTTTGGCATATGAATGTGTATGCTCTAGAGGACTATAAGGATAAGACCAAACTATGGAACATGCTTATTTCCAACATGAAAGGTATCCCTTAGATCATGGGGGTGATTTTAATATTATTAAATAAAGATAAGATAAATAGGGTGGAGATTCGCATGCTTTGAAATGAAATGAGAATTTATTTTAGTCTATGTTGAAATGTATTCAAAATATTTTTGACACTCTCAACAAAGATAAAATTAAAAGTAATGGTTATGTTTTACAAGGTGTAAAAATTAGATATAATCCAAGAGGTTATATTCTAAGATTGATAGGTTTTATCTAAATAAGGAAATTTTTAATGTTCAATAGGTTGACAGAGGCAATAAGATGAATGTTTTCCCCTTCACCAACTTTGACCAGGACCCCAATGAGATTATTATCTTATTAAATTCTAAGATGTAATCTAGAAAATCTAACATGAAATGTCTCTATAAGCTTAATGTTTCCCATTTCAAATATAATGAGTGTAGGGAGAGTGTTGAAACTTATTATAAAATTGGCAATTTTTTATTGAATCTTTTTTGAGTATTGAATAATGGAATAGTAGTATTTATCTAACTAAAACTTTTTTAGAACCTATGGTCCAATCAAGCCTAAGAGAAAAATAAAGGTTGATAGAGAGAATCAAGAGAAGTTGATTAATTTTGAATACACATTATATAAGTACCCATCTAATTTTTACCTTCTCAAACACTTGTCTATGATTAAAGATCGATTTATGTAGCACCAAATGTACTTATCTAGAGGTGCTAAAATTGATCTAGATTAAACTAGCTCAAGATTGAGATAAGAACTCTAAATTATTATTTAGGATCTAAAGGAAAAACAAAGTAAGAAAAATATCACAAATATTTATATTAATGGGAGGATCATTGAATATCCTAGTGAAATTAAGAAAGATTTATTCTCATTTTATGCCAACCTTTATTGACTGATGTGTTGAGGCCTCATGTTGATCATAGAAAAGTTTTATGTATTAGGTGTATTAATAATAATGTTTCCCTTGAAAAATATACTTCATTAGATATTAAGATATTACTATATGATATAATACCTATATTTGACTCCATTAAGTGTGATAAATCCCCTATTATTTATGGATTCTATAATGAGTTTTATAAATCTAATAATGATTCGATACTAATGATTATCTTAGAATATTTAAGAAAAATGTGAAGGATAGATCCCTTGATGCAGATATTAATAAATGGGTTATCAAGATTATCCCTAATGATTGTAAGCAAACTCATGTAAAAAATTGGAGACCAACAATCCAATTAAATGTCTCTTATAAAATTCTTTCCAAGATTCTTACTAGGAGACTTTCCTATATGTTATTTAAGATTGTCTCATATACTCAACCTAGTTTTGTGGAGGGTATATTTATCCTTGATATCCTCATCTATATATAGGAAGAAATTCATTGGATTTTAGACTCTAAAAAAGATGTGGGTGTGATTCAACTTGACTTTAAAAATACATATGATAAAATTTAATAGCTATTCATTACCCTGATTTTGAAATATTTTGCATTTTAAGATAGAATTTTTAGAATGATTAGTGACCTCTTCAAATATGATTTAGTTATGATTTAAATTAAGGGTGGTATTATAAAATATCTTAAGTCACATCAATTCATTTTACAAGGCTTCTCCCTAGCCCCTTCTATATTTTTAATCACAGTTGAAACTTTGCACTATCTTTTGATAAGTTATACTATGGGACCCCCTATTAATGGTATATCCTTAATGAATTAGATATATTGATGTCTAATTTTTTGATGATACAATAGTGTTCACATTTTTTATAAATGGATAACTTAAAATAGGTTATGTCTAGACTGAATATCCATTTATTTGCCTCTAGCTCAAAATTTATGATGCATAAATTATTTATGATTTATTGAGAGGAAATCCCACCTAATTAGATTGCAAATTTAAATTAGATTTGGAAATGCCCAAACCATTTATTTAGATATATAGGCATCCCCTTTAATATTATTCCTTCTTTTAAATATATGTGGAAGTTTGTTTTTTTTAGAATCAATAATAAAATTGATAAGTGGCATGTTCATATTATTTCCCTACTAAGTAGAGTCTAAGTGTGCCAAAACAATTCTGCTTCCTATACTATCTATTATGCCTCATGTTGGTTGTTTACTAAAATATAGATCAACCTTTTACATAAGATTATTATTGAGTTTTTATGGTAGTATGGGAATGGAAATAGGAAAATACATGCATTAACTTGAGATATTTATTGTAAACTAAAGAAAATTAAGGGCCTTAGTTTAAAGGGCATGAAAATCCAAGGGATTAATCTGACAGTCAAGTGGATTGTTAGATATCTAAAATAGGATGAAATTTGGAAAAAAAATATTAAGAAAAATATTTAGAGGGGTTTCCCTCAAAAAAATATTGATTGGAAAGGGTTATACATCTCAGATATATTGATTAGACATTTCTCAATCTAGGTTATAGGATATCCCATCTTTCATTCAATATAGAAGATTTAGTAGTTGGTTAAGCATCTTGTTATTCATATACCATTGTTTATTGTTTTGGGTTTAAGGATCCAAGCGCATAGGCCCATTTGGTAGAGCCTCACTATCAATGATGGCATCTTGCATTAAACAAGGGATGTTTTATCTTTACTTAGTTTGATAAGGGTCTAAATACATTTAATGACATTTATTTTTAGGTTGGAATTTATGGACATAAATTAATTATAGGTTTCAAGTGTTTTCCACTAAATGTAGGACTTATACCCTTATTTAAAAATATCTCCATAATGTCAAATTTGTTTCTATTCTTGATGATGATGAGGAGTTTTGGGATATAATTAAATAAATTAATGGCCCTCTTATTAATGAATTTACCATGAATATGTTATAAAATAAGGTCTCATTTTCCAAAATCCTCTATCTCAATCTCAACCACAAGTGGCATGTTTATGATCATCTCCACAACTAGAGTTTTATGTTTGATGTAACATGGGATTCTTATCTTGAGCCCAAAAAGTCATGTTTTTGCATAATAAGTTAGTTATTAGTATTGTTATTACTAATGTCAGTCTTAGTAAACCCTAGTATCTTCTTTATGGTGATTTGGTGACCATTGATCACTTATTATTTATTATACTAAAGTCAGTCTTAGTAAACCCTTTTTATATTATTTGTGTTGAGTTGGATACCATTAATCTCTTATTATTAATTTTCCCTTATGTTGTTAGAGTTTAGAATTATTGCTTTAAAAAATTGACTTGTTTGTTTGAATGTGATATCTCTCAGTTTAACATTGATTTTGGTTTGTTTATCTTAAGGAAAATGTTCATGTTTTTTTTCCAAAAGTTTTGGTTGGTATTCTCCATTGAGATTATTTATTTTATTTTTAAAAAAATATATATATATTTTTCAATTTAATACTACGGTGATTATTAACTTCACAATTAAGGATATCTCTACTCTTGTTTTTATACAAATCTATCTTCAGTTAAAGGTGTATAAGTCTCAACTAAAACAAATTATTACAATGGTCATGATGAATATTACCTCCATATTTTTTTTAGTACTAGTGGATTCCATATAATTGTTCCTACTCTATATTGGAGAATATGTCATGATATAATAGCTTATGTGTAGATCTCAAACATTGATTGGGAAATAATTAAGGAGTTATATTTTGAACAAGTAAATGGACTTGTACCAACTTGGGTAACTTCCTTTGATTCTAATAAATATGTTATTGACACTTGGGTATCTACTAAAAATTATATTGTTTTGACCCTACAAGCATCTAGTTCTTAATTATATCAGGTTTAGTTTGGAGGTAACTTAGGAAGTGAAAACATATTTGTTTTTTCTCTTACTATGACTATTAGATATGGTCATATGTCTCATACTCTAAATGTACCTAAGAATGTGATTATTCTTGAATATTATGGGAATATTATAAATTATAATGTGAAGAAGCTAATTAAATCAGAAGTTAGTGAGATTGAAGTTAAGATAGAAAATGTTATTGAGAAGGGAGGTAAATAATAAATCAATGATCTTGATCAATTTATTAAGAATACAATTTTGAAAAATATGTTTGATTAGGCTAATTATTTTACCCCTCTTTCCAATCTCTCTAATTTTACTTATAGATAAGAAGGACCTATGCATGAGAATATTGACTAGTATTGACCTAATGGTGATTGTGGGAGTTTGACTAGTTTTCATGATGGCATTAAGATAATTGGCTAAGGTTATGGGTTGTGTATTTTTTGAATATTGTGTTTTTTTTTGGTACCATGATGAGGTTTTCATTCTATATATTACAAATAACATTAGCTTTGAACTATTCTTCCTACTATGTTGTTTAGGCCTTTATGGGTGTTTGTATGGTTGTTTCATATTCAAACATATATAATTTTTTTAAAATTATTTAAATATAAGAAATTTGGTAAAATGAGGGTTTTGAAAGGGCCCCTTCCCTTATATAGAGAACAAATCTATGAAAGGTTTTATAAATCTAATAAAAGTTGAACCAAGCAAAGTCAAAAAATTGAGGATAACCAACCACACAAACATTAAAACATTACATTAATTTTTATTTTATTAAAAAAATAAAAATAATTGAATAACATCAAATAAAAAAAATACAAAGGAAAAAATGAAACATCTAGAGTGAGAACTATTCATTCAACATAGATTGGATTGTATTCCATTCTTCAACCATATTGGTGATGTGATTTTCCATATAATCCAGTCTCATCTCTTGCACATCAGTGAGCTTTCCATTATTTTTAATTTTAGTCACTTTCTCAATCTAACCCTATTATATTCATCCTTACTCATTGTAATAACTTATTTTATCAAATTCATATTTAGGGAACACTTCTTAACTTTCAATTCACTCATATGAACTATGTATTGGAGGTATATATTAAACTTTTACTACTCTTGTTCCATGTAATTAACATTTTACTCTAGTAGGGCCACCTTCATAAAAATTTAAAATATATCCCTTATCCTTATAATTTTTTCTATCAATAAGGAATCCTTCATTGATTTGATTCTAAATTTGTCTAACATTTTCTTTGAGATTATTGCTTTCATTCATAGTACATTTTATAATGCTCTTGTGAAGTATACATAATTCACCATAGATTTGATCTTAACTTGAAAAGTGTCCTATACTATCTCAAGAGCTTTATATTTCCCTTTCAATTTTCCCCTATCTAGTAATCCTACTTTATCCTCTGAACTTGAGTCCTTATCGCATAAATTTTGATCCTAAATGTACCCACTAATGTCTTTGATACTAGAATTATTTATTGACAAAACAATATTTAGGGATTTTGAGGGGGTTTAGTCTTTATTAGTTTTAAAATTAACTACCATAGGGGACTCCTCAACTTTCCTAAAATTACTAGTCTCCCATGTTTGAATTTTAATTGTAATAAATTTGGATTTCTTAGGGTTTTTAACCCTACCCTCCAATGTCTCCTTCTTAGCAAATCCTTCACCCTCCCTTGCCTCAACAATAATTATAATCCCTAGTATTTAAATCCTTGACATGGTGATATAATATGTAAATTAATTCTTAATGAATTAGAATACTTGATTTCCACAATTAGGCCTCAATCAATGAGTTTTCAAATGATAATAAAAGGAATAAAGGAATTATAATTAGATTATTATGATATAATTTATTTATTAAATTAAATTGGTGTGATAAATACACCTTGAAATGCCCCTCTAAATTTACATACCTGATAATATCTTATATCAACTCATTCTAAGGACTTGGGATATAATCCCTTCAGTACCCACCTTAAATCGTGATCATCTCCTCTTTTACTTTTAGGAACTTTTCAACATATTGTTTCTTATCTCTCTTGGACTTGAATAATTGATACCCTTCATACTCATCCTAGTCACCTAGGCTATATTGTCTTCACACAATATAATAGAAACACCACCATGTCCACACTCTAATCTTTACATGCTTTGTAATTTTTGACTTAAAAGTGAGAATAATATCATTTTCATGAATCTAGTGAGGTCACCTTTGTGAAATGTATTCAATATGGTAGTTTTATTTTTTATCATTTCAACGTCAAAAGGCTCTACCTTAAACTTATCACCCCCCCCCCCCCCATTTTAATTATTATGCATTTATTATTATCATATATCTTATATATGTTTCATCCCTTTTTCACCTCCGTCATATTTCCTTCCTTACCATACTTTTCCATAATAGTATTCATAGAGAAGCTCAATCATTACTTTTAGTTTAGTGGGAGATGTCATAATAAATTATGGTACTCTTGACGATCCTACCTTCAAAATTAATGAGAAATATTTATCATAAGGATTCATTAAATATGGGTATTCATTGATATAAAATCAGGCTATCTCTCTAATTTTAGAGCACATATAGATTATAATCCAATTAGGATACTCTTTGATTATGCTACCTTACAAGTTGAAAATACCATTATTGATATGAAGCATTATGTTATCCATACATCCCAAAATAATTCTCACATATTTAATTACAAGATTTTAATTATATTTTTTAACACACTTCATTTGAGATATATTAAGCATTAAACTACTTATCAATATTTTAAGAAGATACCCCTTTGTTTGAAAACCAATCTGCAATCTTGTTACCCTCTCTATAAATATTAGATATAGTAATTCCATCAAAATATTTCATGGTTTATAGATCATATTCCTTAATTTTTATTATTTTCCAACTTGATATGTGATTCTTAGAGAGACATTTTATGATATTCAATCAATATCCTTTAAATATTAGCTCAGATATTCCCAACTCTTTTGCTAGTTGTATTCCCTACAAATCTATTCTAGCTTATACCATATGATTAGTTTAAAAGCTCAAATTTACTACATAGGATGCAATAAATTTCCCTCAACTATCCCTTATAATTATTCCACCTCCTACCTTTCCAATATTTCCTTTAGGATCTCCATCAAAATTTAATTTAACCATATAGGATAGGGAGTTAACCATTTAACCAGTCTTCTTACTTATTTCTTTGGGTCATTGCCCATTCTACCTTCATTAAGTAGGTTCCAATAAGCTATAATCTTAAGCTCTCCATCATTAATATTAAATTTTTTCTTGACCTTGATAAAATTAAAATTATCAATTAAAGAATCCATTATTATAGAGGCCAATTCCCTACTTCCCCTCTTCTTATTATTTAGATTTGTCTAATTTATTTATTTCAACAACTCCAAAAAAACATGAGGCATTTTTTAACCTAATTTTGATAAAAGGAGAGATCCATTACATATATAATTCAACTAAACACACCTAAAATTTATAAATAATCTCCCTTAAAACTTTGTGAGGATATAAATAATAAAAAATAAAATGTGAAATTGTTTCAACATTTTTCTAACAAAGAACACATCTATTTATAATTTTTATACCTATATTAATTAAGTCATTGATGGTTATAATATAATTTTGAACCAATACCAAGATGAAATATTTCATCTTCAATATTGATTCCTTATCCCATAAATTTATCCAATGAAAACCATATGGAGCCTTTTTCAAGGTTGTAACATATCTAGCATTTACATTATAGTTACCATATGTGGATCCCATCCATAAAGTTTCATCCTCCCTCCTCACTCTAATAAAATTTAAGCCATTAGGAATATCATTAAGATTGGATATGAGATTTATTTCTTCCTTATTTGGGTTATCTAAGATAATGATTTTTAGAGATTAAACTAAACCATTCTCTTCTTTATAATCCACAACTCTTTCTCCAAACTTCTTGTTATCTATTTTGCTAATATTTTCCATGTATATATAGCTATAAAATAGGAATTAATAATACAATAATATTCCCATAATAGAGTACATTCTCATGATCCAATATTCCACTTGTTTCCTTTCCATAAAATATTCCTGCAATCAACAAAAAAAAGTCCAAAAACATGACCCCTTGATCAAGGTTTCTCTTGACAACAATCTACCAACATCCCATCTATCAAGGTTCTTAGATTTTGTAATTTATGTCCATTGATTAGTCTCTTTGATGAACATCCATCCAATTTTAGATATTAAATCTTTGTTCACCTACTTATTTTTTTGAATAGTTAGGCCTCTAAAGCCCTTCAAAAAGGTAACCCTATCCCAAGCCACTAGAAAATTTTTATTTTTTTATCCATACCTATCCCAATAAATATTATTTGGATTATCTACATTTTCTAAAAAATTATCCTTATTATTTTTAATAAATATATTAGGTATATAGGGATATTTTTAAGAGTGATATTAATCAATTATAATTTACCTTCCTAGCTGAGATTGCATCGTTTCCAACCAACCAAATTGCACTGTAATCTATCTATAGGAGCATTTTAGAACTCATAAGGCATATCTCACTATAATAGAGTAATTCCAAGATAAATTTATTTAATATCAATAATTTGGAATCATTGTAGACCTCTGAAGGCATATTTCACTATAATAGAGGAATTCCATGATATATTTAAGTAATATCAATAATTTGGAATCACAACACTATATATATTTTATGTTTTTGAATGGTTTGAGTATTGATGAGTAATAAGGAACTATTCTCAAAATTTATTTTTTGACCAAAATCTTATTCATAATCCTTCAACTATTTTTTTTGTTCTTTAGCCTCCTTGACTAAAACTTCATCCAAAGTTAGTGCATAATATATAAACTATAAATTATATACTGGATCTACATCTTAGGCACATTTTATCCCTTTAATCCTCCCCCTCATAATAAATTTAGAGAAATTCCTACTTAATTCTTCCACCATTATGATAAAAAGAAAGGGGGATAAGGAGTATGCCTATCATAACCATTTTCCACTTACAAAGAACCCTCATGGCATGCCATTAGTTAATATATAGAATATGGTCATGGAAATACATGTCTTGATCATATTTATAAATAGGGTTACGAAGTCAAATCTCTCAAGTAACTTATCCAAAAATTCCCATGAAACCCTATCATAGGGTTTATTCATATCCAACTTGAAAACCATTCCCCCATTTTTCTATTAGTCTATTGAGTGCAAAGTCTCATGCACCATTATGATTCATCTTGGATTTTCCTCCTAAGGAAAAAATCCCCTTACTATTGGGAGATAATATTAGGTATAATTGGTTACATCTTGAGTGTTAATATTTTAGTGAATGTTTTTTAAATAGTCTTTCATAAACTATTGGACTAAAGTCCTAAAAATATTTTCCTCCAAATTTTTTAGTAATTAAAACTAGGAAATTATTTTTGAGTTCCCTTAGAATATTTTCTAAATAATGGAACTCATATGAAAACATTGTCACATCAAAATTAATTATATCCTAGAACCGCTACAAACTATTACTGGAAAGCCATCAAATCTGGAAGATTTATGCCCACATATGAAAAACACAACAAATTCTAATTCCTCATTTGTGTTAGGGTCCACAATACTTTTATTATCCTCTTGAATAAGGAGAGTTGAGATAGCCTAATTTTTTTTCCACTTACATATTGTAGTTTAGAACCCCTATGAGAAGATTTATATAAAATTTAGTAGCCTCTTCTTTGATGATTTTATTATCATCACTCACACATCCATTCTCACTAACTATTTTAGTTATTCTTTTGTATCCTATATTCTTAAGATTTTAAAAATGAAAAAAAATTGTATTCTTGTCCACCTCTTTAAACCACAAATCTCTATATTTATATCTCTATAAAGTTTCCTCTTGGGTTGTGATAGAATGATATTTTCTGAGGGTGTTTTTCCTTTGTGAATAGATATTGATTCATCCCATTTAAATCTATATTATTCTCTACTTCATATATTTGATTATTAATTTTTATTTTCTTTTAAAATATGTTCCTAAATATATCTTTAATCTATTTATTAATATTTACTTTGAAATTATTAATTTTCCTAGACATTAGAAACATAGGTCTTCTCTGATATCTATTTTGAACAAATGTTTGAATTTTTATTTTAGGTTCAGGTGTTTCATCCACATGTTATCAAATCTGAATTTGGTTTTATCCATTTTATCATTTATTTACATATTCATAATAATTTAAATGCAGTTAAATCTAATCTTGGGAAAGAAAGATAAGTAGGTACTAATATTGAGAATCTAATCCACAAAACAGGGATTCTATCCAATCTAACATGAATTAGATGATCTATAATATGCCTATTTAACCAATTTTACATAGAAAATATGTGATACACATCATAAATTCCATTATTCATTATGAAACTAGTGAAGCCCTCCATTCTATTATAGTCCTGATTTTCACCACTATTTTCAAGGGGAGATTGGGGAGTAATGAAATCTCCCACAATCATCCATTTAAAATTCATAAATTATATTATAAACATTTTTATCTTATCCCAAATATCTCATCTACCAATATGATATTTGAGAACATATATGTTGGAAATGATTTACATAGAGTTATCATTATTGTTAGTAAAAAGTATATCCAAATGATGTTTATTGTTAAGTTAAATCTTCCATTTAGTAATCAACAGATCCCAAAATGTTATCAACCATAAAGAACCAATAGATATAAAACCAAAAACTTTATATATTTTCCAAATTCTATTCTTAACATCATTAATCATACTATCAAACATCTTTGTCACTTGAATCATTATAAAATTAAGACTTTTATTCTTTCTGACGTATCTAAGATTTATTTATTTATTTGGATTATTTATTGCCTTATATTCAAAAATATTTCTTTAATTTTATTAATTTTAGTTGTCTTTTACATCTAATCTATTCCAAGGTGCACTAAATTCCATCTATAATTTTCTTCATTATTTTTCTATTTCAAACATCATTATAGCTAGGTTTACCTATTTTACTTTCTGATCCTATATCAACTACTTTTTTTCATTTATTATCTTCCCAATATTGGTCAATTATAGTTTGAATTCTACCTCATTTTCAATTGGTGTTATTATAAATTACCCTATGTTATCCAAAGAACAATGAATAATTTATTCTTTATCTATTTTTAATTCATTCAATCTAACTTCATTCATATCTACACTTAGTGTTGAGTTACAATATTTTATATTCACTACACAAGATGGGGAAAGATTCAATTTAGTGGATAAAATTTGTTTAACTTTGGTTTTTACCTCTCCTTTTTACAATTCTTTCATGACTGATTCTTGACCATTGATTTCTTCATGATCTTTTATTTGGTTTGTTATTGAAAATTTCTCCATTTGTTCCTATATCTTTTCTTCTTGCTGGCATTATTGGTTATCCTTATTATTAAAAAGATCCATTTGGGTATTTTCCATGCATCATTCAATTATTTTATTCTATATTATCTTTCTCAAACGGATTAGAATCTTGACCAATGCTACTACTTCCTACTTTCTTATTTATCCTTATTATCTACTCATTTCTCCTCTTAGGGCATAATCTACCTATGTGGCTCACTTTTGATAGTTTATAAAAATCAAGGGAAAGACTTCATATTATATGGTTTGGTTAAATTATCCAAAATTTGAGTAAATTTTGATATATTTGGAATTATTTTATCCATATGAGCATTAACAAAAAATCTAGCATGAATAACCCTTATCCTTTCTCTAGTTTTTGGATCAAAATCAATAAGGTGTTTAAAACATTATTGATTCCTATGATGATCTCATCCTTATATTAATAAAGTGTAA
The DNA here is from genome assembly GCA_037957365.1 of Torreya grandis. Classification (NCBI taxonomy): domain Eukaryota; kingdom Viridiplantae; phylum Streptophyta; class Pinopsida; order Cupressales; family Taxaceae; genus Torreya; species Torreya grandis. The sequence goes on from JARHVA010004489.1 coordinate 976,752, forward strand.
TTCTAGGTAATCTTACCCATATATGAATTAGATTAATGTTTTGTTTGTAAATTTCAAATCCTAGCTTCCACTTTCCCTAAAAGAGACCCATTTTGCCCAAAATTCAAGGTCCTCCCATAAATATTCTTGTGAAATCCTCATCATTTGAGAGGTGAAAAAGACAAAATCCCTTAACCATTGTAGATATTTCCATGTGTCCCTTCGGATTCCATTTCCTCTCTATCCAATTATGAAACACATATATATTTGGTCTTGCCCCCAAGAATTTTCCTATTAAATCATTATCCATTGTAGAGAGTGATTGATTCACAATCAAATTTGGGACATTGAGTTTAAAACCTATTCCTTCTTTTTGGTTCAATTTTTATAGTGTTATGAGTGTTATAACTACGCTATCATATTATAAGGTTTGATATTATAATAAATAAAATAATATATTGAGTCTTGTTATCATGAGTTTTTACACTTCATGACAATACCCCCAATTAAGATTCTAATAAGAAATTAGAGATAAATAAAGAATAGGGATAATATAAAAATTACAAAATGAGAATATTGACTCTATCTCCCATTAGACAAATATTTAAAAAATCACTCAAGTTTTCTTTCCAAAAACACTCGACAAAGGAAATTGGACATGGAGAAAATTTAGTCACTACCATTCAAAGACTAAGAATTAAGTTTTAATAAATTTTCAATATTAAATCACATTAATTTTATTGAGTTAATTAATTTGTATTTAGGGTTATGATAAGGAATAGGTTGGTTTTTCAAAACTAATCATAAAATCATTCATTAATGTTATGAAATATAAATGCTCCTAAATTCAAAAACATGAAAATTAAAATCATCAAGAATTTGACATGAATTCTATTCTAGCAGTAGTTAAATTTGATGCTTAATTGATTTAGTGTGTATTTGATCTAATAATTGTTTGATTCAATGATTATTTACATTTGACACTCATTGAATTTGAAACTTATTGAATTTGAAACTTATTGAATTTAGTGTTAGTTTAATATAGAACATATTTGACATGGTTTTATTTTGATCTGACACTTATTTCACATATTACATATTTAATATGATCTTATTTTATCTAGATATTATATGATTCAATTTAGAACTTATTTTATTTGAGGCTAAAATTATTTAATAAAAAATTGGTTCTAAGTATTATGATGAATTTTTATATCATTTTGATTCAAATTCATCGTGGAATTAATGTAAAAATCAAACATCCAATTCTATATTCTATGAATCCAAGTTGGAGACAAAATAGTAAAATCATAAAACTAATGTAAATTTCAAATAATTAGAGCCAAATTAATTTGATGTTGAATTAATCCCACATTGCATGCTAGTGTGCCTTAGAAAACATACTTTCCAAAAAATGGTTCATTTTTATCATAATTATCTCAAAATTTACTATTTGATAAATGGGATGAAGACATTTGAATGAATCCAAAAACTTTAGTACCCCCCAAAAATGAAAAATAAGTTGTTAAAGAGGGTAATAATTTGGGTCTAAAGTGACTCTATTAAAATGCATTTAATTAGTTAATCTTGAATTAATTATTATTTTTCATTCAATTTCAAATTTATATGTAAATGTCTATAAAAATCATTTTAATATTGTTATTATGTAAATCCTTTTGAAAAAAAACTTGAATGTTATAAAAATAGAAAAATGGGCAAACTCAACTTATGGCTAATCTTGGGTCTTAAGTTTGACTAGGTAAAAGGTAGTTTTTTCAATTACATTGATAGTGAAAATTATATAAAATGCATTATTTTCAAGGGGAATTTTTTTTTGTTCTTCATTTTTCCAGTGCTATAAAAGGACTTATATAACTTTGTGTGCAACTAGTTACTTTTCACGATTTTGTAAATACAATATAAGTTATGGTAAAAATCAATTTCTAATTATTTTTAGCTTTAATTTTATTGGTTTATTAAATCATGAATTTATTTTTGTATACATAGGAGATATTAAAATATTATATTATTATTATTTTTTTTAATGTAGACTTCAAAAAATAATAAGTGTTAGCTCTCACCATAATCACTACTTTTATTTCCATTCACACTTTAGGGAATATATTATAACTCATTTAATTATAATTTGGGTTATATAGGAAGTCTTTTATGTTTATTTCACTATGGGGCTATTGATATCCAATTCCATATTCTCCCATTCTCTTTACATTTCCAACTTACCCAATTTCAATTTTTTATTCCTTTCTTAATCTTAGGTTAAAATTATATAAAACCCCCAAAACACCCCCATCATATGAGTTATTTTCCTTCTCAAATCTGAATTAAAACCACCCATCTCACAATAATTTATCTAATGTTCCAAGTGTGTGCCACTTCCCATTATATGAGTCCATGATTTTTTATTAAAAAAACACTCATAATGACTTGAAATATTTCCAATAGTTTTTCGTGAATCCACTAGGGATAAAATTACCTTGTTCATTTTATTTATACAAATTTAAATGAACATCTCTTTTAATATATGTTGTGTGAATCTATTAAAATGAGTTACCTTGTGTTTTTATGTTTTTTATTCAAGAAATGGATTAGGTTCCACCCAACTCCAATGTTTTCCCTATCCCAGAGGGAATCTACTTTGGATTGATAAATTACCTTAAATTTAAGTTTAATAAATAACTTACTAAATTTTTATAGATAATCTTCTCAAAATTTAAAATGATCACATCCGTGCTTTCATCATGTCATGCAACATCCTAAGAGTTGCAAAAGAAAATGCCTCTATCAGGATTTTTATTGAAACCATTGATGGACCTAATACTTAATGATTGTATGACACCTAAAATATGGGTTCATGGTGGATTAAAAAACCATGAAAAATAAAGTTATCAATGGACTCAAATTATCCATAGATATACGTGAGTTATTATCTTAGTTTATTCAAATTCATACGAAAGAGTAAGAAAACATGAGGGAATTTATGGCACACTTCAAAAAAAATTATAAGATTTATTTCTCATGCTAATCAACAAAGCCCCAAAAATAATTTTTTTATATATATTTTTAATTTTCATACATATATCCATTTCATATTGAATATAATCAAAATATGTGATATAAAAGATGCACAATAGTAATGAGTTGAGATTGAAGATCTAATTTTTCTAGGAAATCAAAGAGACATGATATAAAATTTATTTTAAACACTATGAATGGGAAATATCATGATAAAACAAAAAATCATAATGAAATATATCCTTCACACATTTTAATTAAAAAAAAAATTCCTAATTATGCACAATAAATTTCTAAAAGATAAAGATTAAAAAGAATGGCAATATCTCTCAATTGTTTCAATTTTATAGATTTATGTGATAAATAATTGTTTGAAGAGACATTATTTGAGATGAAAGATGAAAAAAATCTTAAATTTATCATTTTCATTTTGAATACATTGATGATGAATCAACAATTTTTATTTGTGATGAATAAAATACTCTTTCATCAAAATAATAATTCTTAAACTATTATTATAAATAGCATTCTAATATTCTAGATCAAGAGAAGGAAGTCATTGATGAACCTAATATAATTTTTAATTCAACCCCTTTTATATAACATGAATGGATTTATGAAAAATATAAGTTGTACATTGATGAAAATGAGACATGTAGTGTTTTTGGTCATAAGCACATTAAACTTATTGAAGTGTTAATTATAATAACGAAATGATATAATGAAGCATGTCATGAAAATATTGAAGATAAATTGAAGATATCACCTTTTCTTTTTTCAATGAAGAGAGAAATTATCTTCTATTTTCATTTCAAATCAAATGCCCATGTTGCACTAAATTGGAAGAGTCAATAGTGAGAATCATTCAAGCATATGAAGATGAATAAATATATATGTTATATGTTAGTGAAGAATAAATATTTGCAAAGGAAATTTTAAATTCTTATATTAAAGTCTTGTATTCTCATTTCAACCCAAAATTATTCAAAATCACATAGGATAACATTGAAGAGATCAAAGTTATTATTGAAACATCTATTGAATAAAAAGGAATACATAATCATTAAAATATTACTAATGGTTATTCAATTTGATTCATGAATCAACATTGAGAAAATATGAAAGTTTTGTTCCAAAATGTCTAAGCCATAAAAGAGGGAAAAAAGGATACAAGAATACAATATAGTCCCCAGTAATCTTATGTTCATCTTTAAATTTCAAACGATATTATGTTATCCAATCTTCTCATTTAATATCATAACAATATGTTTAATCATTTCATATCCATTTTCTCATTTTATTTAGTTGATCTATTTTAACCACTAAAAATCCATGAGTTAAATATACTATTTGACAATTTTACCTAATTTTAAAGGCTTTTTAATGGGTTTTTGTAGCCCTTTTTTGTCATACTCTAGAAAATATTTATCACTTCCTTGTATTTTTTATTAGTTTTCTTTCCCATTCTACATTTTATGTTTGTGTGTGTGTGTTTTCTAAATAAATTGAAAGAGATTATTCCATTTTTTACATTTTTCAGCTTCATATATCCTTGTTTTGTATCTCATGCCCACTACTTAGGGTTATCACTTAAATCTCAAAATATTACATCTATATTATTTGAAGTGAAGTTATGTTTCATTTTCTTCATGGAATTTGACATTCATACACTTATTGATCTATAAAAATCAACATCAACCTTATGTGTTATCTATATGGTTTGTATCAAGATAATATCCTCCTATTTGGAGGATCTAAATAATATTAAAATATATTATGTGGAAAATCCTCGAAGTTGTCTCAATCCTTCCTCAATGACAAGTGACGCAAAACCCATAGTTATGTTGGACTTAAATCCAAAAACAAGTTTGGATTTGACTAATAAAACAAGGAACAAGATTTTATGGAATAATACAATCTCAAATCTATTGAATCAATCCCATGAAATCCTATACAATCATCAAAACCTTTGCTTATAGAATATCTTCCTAAATAAATATTATTTGTGGTAACTATTGTTGAGATGACTCCACTATAGGATATTTCAAGTGTTGAAATAATATTAAATGAAAACCATGTTAGACATAATAGGGAAAATATGTGTCTTGATGAAAATAAGAGAGAATTTGTTTTTAAAATGTTTCAAGGAGAAACTATTGATCATGGACCCTCTTCAAACTAATATTTTTAAAGAATAAAATGACTTAGATCCATATGATAAGGAGAATTAGACTCCAAAATTTTAGACCAAACATTAGAGGAAAAAATAAGGAATATGGGTAGAGGGAAATAAGAGATTCATCCTAAAATAGACAATAAAATGGCACCATTTCAATAGTTATCTTAGAATTTAAAGGTGATAAAAAATCAATTATTAATTCTTCCTTGAAGAATACTATACATGTGTGTGTGTGTGTGTGTGTGTGTGTGTGTGTGTGTGTGTGTGTGTGTGTGTGTGTGTGTGTGTGTGTGTGTGTGTGTGTGTGTGTGTGTGTGTGTGTGTGTGTGTGTGTGTGTGTGTGTGTGTTTGGATGGATAATAAATAATATTTACACTTTAAACCTCATGTATTTTAAACATTCAAATCATGCAGACTACATTAAAACTTGGGTATGTGGTAAACTCTTTAAAGTGGAATGGAAATTGTATGTATTACTTCCATATTTAACTAGGAATATGATTCTTGAGGTTATTTTAAATTATTTCATCCTAATATACATCTAAATGATGAAATTTATTCATCATTTGTTCAATCAAGTTAAGGAATTAATTCGAGTATTAAAATTTATATAGGCCATAGTTGACAACACCTAAACTCATTCAAAGAATGGAAGTGAAGGGGGTGATGGAAGACATATGAATTAAACCAACAAAGATAAATTTATTATCAATGGGTGCCATAATGAAATCATTAATTCATGCTTATCATAAGTAGAAGGAGATAAGCAGGGGGAGAATAATAAATATTTCAATGAGGTTAAGCATTAGGAAGAATCCCCCAAGCACTCAAAAAGAGAACATTTATTCATTTGTGGTCATGGCATGGAAAGGTCTTAAGGCTTCAAGTAATGATTAGAGAAAGTTAGTAAATCCCCTAGCCTACTCAAACCCCTTAACTTATGTCCAAATGAAACAATGGAGTGGGATTTATAGGTATAAGAAGTTAGAGTGGAAAACAATGGTATCTTTTTTGTCTGCTTAAATAAAAATATGTTACCTTCTATGAATTTCTTTGATAATGGGTTGAATATTTTCTCAAAAAAATGGGTATTTATATTAGCTTTTGTATAATGATGAGGAAAGGGATTTTCATGGTTTTGTTAAAAAATTAAAATATGCAAAGGGATATAATCAAATTGTTATGGAATGTTGGCCAATCTATTTTCAAGGAATTTTTTAGAACTAAGGTCTTGATCATAGTGATATAATATTTAAAACCAATCCTAGATGGATTCATATTGATAATTTGTTGATACAATTATATAATCTCCTACCACATGATCTTAAAAGTCTATGACAAGTGTTAAGGATAAAAGATATAAGAATATCTCTAGCTCACATGCAAGCTCATGTTTTGATTTTGTTAGAACATTTAATGTCTAAGTGGTGTCATTATAATACCTTTAATACATTATATGTAACTAAAAAATAATTATTTACTATTTATTAACACAAGTTAATAACCTCCTGTAAATAAATAATAAAATAAAAAGTATTCATTACTTATCGTTAAAAATAATATTTTATGTCAGTGATTTTAAATGTTCTCAAGATGGTTGGAACCATTGGTTACAACAATCACCTCCCTTCAAGTTTTACTATAAAATATGGCTTACCACTACTATTCATAACAACTTGATGCATTCAAACTTGCTTGAGTAATTAAGAATTTGGTCAAGCCAGTCTATGAAAAAGTGAGAAGGAAATAGAATTTGTATTGTGAGTTATTATTATTTTTCAATCATTGAATATCTTATTTAACCTTTTAGGGTTATACAATGAAAATCTTATGTTTAGATTAAAGGGTTGAGATGCCTAAATCATTCAATTAAAAATGCAATAATTAAGTACTAGTTTTTTATGACCTTTGAATTTGTTTAAATTTCTAATAATAATAATAAATAGGCATAAATAGAGTCTTGTTTTAAAAATATCATAGTGATCTGGGTTCTAAAAGTTGAGATCTTGGTAGTAGTATATGTTGTCAATATCATTATGATGTTTGTCTACTCCATAGATAGTAGCTCTCAATATGGATAGTAGTTTTATCTATGTGTAGTGTCCTTAATGTGGCACTAATGGCTCATTTGTGAGATTGTTCCTATTTTCTGGGAGCACCTACACCTATTTATATATGTCATGTTACTATGTGACCAAAAATTAGAGCTCTATGTTGTGCCTAGAAATCTTGATTTAATATGTGAACCCTAATCTCCTTATAAGTATGGCATTAGTGATAATTTTGTGTGTGTTAGTAGGATGGACTGGACATCATCAACACCCCACTATGTAGAGAGTTTCCTACATAATAATACTTTGAAGATGCATCAAGCCTGATGTAGTTCTCCCATATAGTGCTTGATGTATGTGAAAGTGAATTCTAAAATGAGAGTGGCATTAGATGCCTTGAGTGTGCTTGAGATTTAAAATGATTTAAAAATGGGCTTAGGGTTGTTGTGGATGGTATTATGTATAAGTAAGGTAGAATAGGGATAAAATACCTTGATTTTTATCAAATTTTTCTTTGGTTTCAATATATTTTTGATATATATTCAATCTAGTGAATAGAGGTGGATTAGACTTATATTTATAGGGTTTTGCTACTTGTGTGGATAAAAAAATGGCAGTAAGTTGATGTTAGGAGGGCCACACATTTCAATAAGTATTTATTGGAAAGAGCTAATCATAAGGATAGTAGTGTCCATTTGGGGACACTATCACCATGTGGATATAGTTTACCAAATGTGGCACTAATGTCTTCTTTCCATACTGCTAAGTAATTTGGATTGGTATTTGAAATGATAGTTCTGGGACTGTGTTTTGACTAGCTGTAGGTGATTATGATCTACTAAATGATTAGAAAAGTAATTCTAATTCTCAAGGATGGGGATATTTATATCATATGGATAGATTAACTCAATAAATACTATTACAATCTAATTACCACTTTTAGGTGATTACATTTGCCTCCCCTTTATGCTAGTAATACAAAAAAGCAAAATGACTAGTATAAAAGAAAAAGAAGCATACCAAAACTTACCTTGGAAGTGAATCACATGTAGATAATATTTAATAAGTGAAAATGTGTTTGAATATGTGAAACATGATCCAAATCAATGTTGTATAATTAAACATGTAATAATTAGTCTTTACTTAAGAGATGATCAAAAGGAAAAGATGATGTTGAAATGAAATAATTGAGTAAAGCTAAGTAAAGAGAGAATAAAGGAATGAATACCCCTCATTGGGTATGTGAACTAATGCATGAAATTTGTGACAACCTAAGTGTATAAATTCACATATTGATCATATCATTAAATATCTTTAACTAATTTAATGGCTTGTTCAATCATCATATGGGTGGCTCAGGAACTCAATACAGTTTTGACTTCATCATCACCCACCCCATCTCAGTAGATCTTAGTCTTTGTGAGTAGATTGGATATTATTGTAGTGTGTTTAACCCTCTCAATTAGGTGGATTAAGAACTAAATTAGGACATGAATCTAACTAAGTAAATCTAACTATGTATTTTATTTTGTGGTCAATCAATTATATTAGGCAGCTCTAGGCCATTTAAAAATGCCAACCACTACATATGGAGTAAGGCATGAATCTAGTGACAACCTAGAATGTGATATAAAGTGTATAAAACATAGAGAATGACATGTATTTTATCATTCCATCTTATCAACCTATTTGAAGTTAAGTATATAGAAACTATGTGTCGCACACATGCCCCTAATCTAGTATTTGAGTATAGTGAATTTGAGTTGAGTATGTAATAGTTGAATCTATGTAAATGAACTGAATGTGGGAGTGATAATGTCATGTATGATTCCCATAAATCTAAGTAAACTAGTATGAATTTGAGTTGAAATGATTTAATCTAAGCTAAATCTAAACATAAATGCCAAACCTATGATTATATCTATGTAAATATATATTGTACCTAGTGAACCGATGTGAATGATTTAGACTATCCTGAAGACTAGGATACTAGATAGTAGTGCCTTGTAGTGGATAGTATCATTTTATGGCGCTAGTGTCCCAGTCTAGGTGTTAATGTTTGTCTATTTTAATTTCTATATGATTTAGATTGAATTCTAAATCTTTATTCTGTTATGTGTCTACCCTAAGTCTGATGTCTTAAATTTAGCCTATGTGCTAAAATGTATCTATGAAAATAAATGTAGGAGCCTATTCTCTATGACAAACCCTATAAATTCCCCCTCTTTGGAGGGTAGTTATGAAACCTTTCTAAGAACTTCCCTCTAAAGAAGTATCTTTTCAATATGTGTTAGCCAAAGCATGTGCATGATATTTTAATATATTGTATAAGCATAACATTAGAATTAAAATGTATCTGATCATAAGTAGGAAATGTAAGATGTATTATTTAATCTATCATTACACAAGGATGTCAAAATATATGTAATCAATCTGTAAAGTAGTAAATCTAAGTAACTACCTAGGGGGATGGGGCATGATGTCCATCATGACACCCAAGTAGGATATGTAGATGCATGAGGTCCCTCATGGCATCAAAAACTTGTGTGTGTGTAACAAGCAAACACAAGTGTCATGGTGTAGAAGCATACAATGAAGCAAACATACAAACACATGAGGTATGGTAAATGTATGTCAATGGGACATAATACAAGGGACATGGGCACATGTGACTAAGTCTGATAATGAAGACATACAATGACATGTTCAAATGTCTACATACACAAACAACAAGCCATTTGGCTTAGATCCACATAATAGGACATGTTCAAATGTCCACATACAGAAGTAAGAAAGCATATACAAGGGATATGGTCACATGCCCAAGGCATAAAAATAGATAAGTGGCATATAATTCAAATAACAATGGCATATTCAAATGCCCTCAAAGATGGAAGAAGCATAGGAAACACAATCAAGTTTAACCTAGGAACTAGAAATGAAGGCATGTATAACTATGTATTATAAATCTATATATATGTTATGGTATATATATTGAGTCTAGTTAGTGATAATCAATAAAAAAATCTAAGAAATGAGGATAAATGATTAATATCAAGATAAATTAATGCATAAGTTGGAATGTATAGTATGTAAGGATAAAACCTGGTTATAGCAATTATGTATTATATGCCCCTAAGTAGGTAGATATATCAATGTATAAAATTAGATTAGTGTAAATGCCCCAAATGGGTAGATGATAATTGTTCTAGATCTATGTAGTGGACCATGGTCCTATCTATAATCTACAAGCACCTGATAAGAATGAGTGAAGCATGTGTTTCATAAAATTGACTATAGTAAGATAGCTAGCAATATGCAATATCTAGAAAGTAGTAGAAATATAAATAGATTAATGCATATATTAAATAAAAAATTGTATTTTTGAAATATTTGAATATATTTATATTTTTACATGTTATAATGTTTTTTTGTTTTCTGAGTATAAGCTATGTATAAGCAATGAGTAGGTATGTAACTAAATTATGTATAAGGAGTGAAAGAGAAGGAAGTACATATAATATTAGAAACCATACTAACCAATGAGTCTCATGGGAGACTCACCATCACTGTGACCTATGTTGAATATGGGAACTATGATCATGCATGTGGTGTGAAAGGGAAAATATGAGCCCATAATCTAATGTGTTATATAATCTAAATTTGAATCTACCTCAGTAATGATGTTATGATGTTGTGGCACTAGTTATGATGCCCTATTAGCTTTAGGGTTCTTAAGGACCCATCTGGTATTTTTAGAAACTATAGGTAATGTAGGTGACTTGTATTGAGAACCCCTACACCCCAATAAAACTGATCTCAATGTAAACTGAGTAGAGGAAGGTCCTCTAGAATCTATGATGTATCTTTGATGTAATGGTCTCTCTAATAATGGTCTCTGAGGGATAATATGCATGCATGTAGGTACCATAGAAGTAGATTGGGCCCACTCTAAGGACTCTAATGAGTAATATGATGTATGCATAAGATTTTTACTCTCTTTTTAAACTGATAACCATGCTATATTTGGTAGTGTAACTATAACTATAAATAGTGTCAATTCTAGAACTATAGATAGAAACTATGTTAGAACTGCATGTGGCATGAGAAGAGGATACTCATATGGGACACCATCAATATTAACTTGAGACATAAGTTTACTATAGATGGTATGGATCAGATCTATTGTAACCATGGCCTACCAAATAATATATCTAATATACTCGCACTAGGTACTACTAGTAACTGAGTGGCTATGTGTGTTGCTCTAACCCATAATGGAACCACAATCTCCCTGATAAATCTATAAATATGGACATTGAAACCACTAATGATTTTATCTATAAGGAATATATTCCACTCTTTGTAACCTATGTGATGTAAGAGTGTCATGGTGCACATGTTTATGTTTGACTTGTTATCAAGCATAACACTATGAGTAGGACGGTGGTCTATATATGCTCATATGAAGAGTGCATGTAAATATATGTCATCATGAATGATATTTTTATGCCTATTTTTCACACCCCCTTAATTTTTTTCCAAAATCAATACTTTCTGCCATAGAGATGACCCAGTCATGAAATCTAAAACTATGTCAGAGACCCAATCAATTAATAGTATATTTAGATGCATATTTTTTATTATGAAATGATAAAGATTAGATGATGAATTCATGTTTATATTTTAAAATGGTTTTTTAAAACCATGGTGGATAAATGAATAAAATGTGCATACATATTTAAATGTGATCAGTCATCTTTATTTTTTAGTCATAGCAAGTTTTGAGATAGTGTTTCTGTTATGAATTGTTGTTTAGATCTTAATAGTTTGAAAAGTTTTATGATGATTCTCTAATTTTCATAGATGATGTGATTATTGATGTAGAACATATAATAAAAGTTCATAATGATTGACACAATTTGAAAATAATATTCTATGCATAAATAATACATTTCTTGTTGAACCCCCTTATGAAGGCATAAATATAATTGAATGTTCATTTTATTTTTGTCATTCAATAGACATTCAAAATTATTGACATATTAAAGAAGATTGGTACTTTATGTAGTTGGTTTTGAAGATATTAAAGGAGTCTTGGGGCCCATTTTTTTATTTCTAAGTTACTAATGATCAAAGCCTAAAACCCAAGGTGATAGCTTGTTTTTCAAATATCTACTTTAAGATCAATTATCCTAAGTTTTGAATGGCATTGTTTTAAAAACTTTGGGTCATATTGTTAAGGTCTTGGTACCTTCAAAGGTATAAGGGTTCATTGTGAAATATGTTTATTTGCCTAAGTCTAAATCTATGGTTTCAAGAGGACTATTATATTAATAGAAAAGTATATCCAATATATTCATCAACTTAATGAGTTGGTATCCATTGACAATATAATACATTGTGGCATGGTACAAGTTGGCATAAACATTTAATTTGAAGGCATATTACTGAACCTTTAAGATTTTACAAGGATTTGGTAATAAGGTGGATGTTAATACTGACTAGACATGCCTTGAAAGGTAGAAGTTATAATGAAGTTAGTAGGAGGAATTAGTAATAACTAAGTTTGGTTGTGCTGGTGATGGGGTTAGCGAGACTAATAAAAGTGTCCTTGGTAAACATGAGCCAATGGATTTGAGAACATCACTGAGTTGGTCACCATGGAAGGTAGTGGAGATAAGTAGGGTGGTTTTCTTGTTTTGTGTTCATTTTAAAAATCTTAGATGATAAAGTGAAGCTCTGTTAGCTGGATTCTTGAAATTGTAGAGAAGGAATTTTGAGGATTTCAGATAGAAAGGTTTTGAGGGTACATTTCTAGATATGATTCCTATACTTTTAGATAAGTTTTGAAAATATTCTTAGTGATTTTGAATTAATTTTGGAGTTATATTAATGAAATCATCCCTTAGTTATATGAATAGAATAAATTTTGGGTTTGCATGACATTCATGGAAATTTTGAGTGATTTTTGAATGTTTTTTCATGATGAAATATAGGCTATGGTATGAGAATGTTGTACAAATATGTCTTCATGTAAATGGTTTGAGAAGTTTTTGATGAGTTTATTTTAATATATTTGAGACATTGTTACTTGTGTGATCAGGATGTTGTTAGATATGTGTAAGTTTTTGTATGTATGGTGGGAGGAAAGGAAAGTTGTAGGTTTTTAGTTTTCAGTCATTATTCTCATGCATATAAATGAATATTTTATGGTTGAAATATAATGATGGATCAAGTTATTATTTAAATGGTTCTTTGATTAGATTTTATCTTTTAATATATATTGATAATTCTATGTAGAGTTTATTTGACTATATTTGAGATATTGTTACTTGTGTGATTAGGATGTTGTTAGATATGTGTAAGTTTTCGTATGTATGGTGGGAGGAAAGGAAAGTTGTAGGTTTTTAATTTTTAGTCATTATTCCCATGCATATAAATGAATATGTTATGGTTGAAATAGAATGATGGATCAAGTTATTATTTAAATGGTTCTTTGAGTAGATTTTATCTTTTAATATATATTGATAATTCTGTGTAGTTATGTATGCTTAAGGAATGTACAACCTCAAAAATATTTTCATTGAGAAATTCAATTTGTGAATGAATATTGATGATAATGAATTTTGGTTTTTGAAATATTCTAGGTATTTGAAGAATAGAGAGTGATTTGGTTCAAAGCCTGATTTTTGAAATATAAAGAGTATGTAATTTAATATGTGGTATTACTAATTTCTGGGTTTTGTTTATTTCAAAAGTCTATTTAAAGTATATATGAAAGAGATTATGGCACATGAATTTTCATTTTAAATTGATAAAGAGTCACATACATATTATTGAATAAATCTATTGATATTGAAACAAGGTAAGTTTTTATAGGCTCTATGTGAAAATTCTAGATTTGATGGTTCTTTGAAATTTTGAAATAACTTGACATGAAGGGTTTTTTAAGTTGATAGATTTGCTTGTTGGCATAGATATCTGGTGGTTTCAAAATGTCTTTGAAATTATTTTTGTGTCTATATTATAGTTAATGGCTCATAGGGTTTTGAATATTTTTTCTTCCTAAACCACTAATTTTAAAAATCATAGACATGTTTCCTTGAATGTCTTTTTCGATTCTTTACTTTTTCAAAAGTATTTTGAGGTTCTATTATGGCATATTTTAAAACACCTATGTTGAAGGGTTTTTGTGGGAATCTCAATTTTATGATTTTTATTCATCTTTTATGTCTTTTTAGAGGATTCAACCCATTTATATGCATGCATGTCAATTCCAATTTCAAAAAGAAGGTTTTAATACATAGAAATTGAGTTGCATCAGAATTTTGTTGTCATCAAGTTTTTGGTTGCTTTCAAAAAACCCAATTTTTTGTTTCTTAGAAATACTTGTATTTGTTCAGAAAAAAATAAATTGGTTTTATATAGTTGATATTTGAATGGATATAGTCAGCTATTATGTAAATAGAAAATCACACACACACACACACACACACACACACACACACACACACACACACACACACACACACACACACACACACACACACACACACACACACACACACACACACACACACACACACACACACACACACACACACACACACACACGGACGCACGCACGCACGCACGCACGCACGCACGCACGCACGCACGCATGCACGCACGCACGCACGCACACACGCACGCACACATGCACGCACACACGCACACACACACAGGTACACGCACACGCACATGCACATGCACACGCACACGCACACATGCACACACACACACGCGCACATGCACATGCACACACACGCACGCACGTACGCACACACACACACACACGCACACACACACATGCACGCGCACACACACACACACACACACACACACACACACACACACACACACACACACACACACACAGAGATAGATAGTCTAAAGTATAAATTTACTTCTCAGTTGTTAGTTGTAAGTGTGGTTTTAAGGTTTAGATTTTAAAATGTAGTTTCTATTAGAATTATATCTTAGTATTGAATTTTTTAGCTTTATCTTGAAATTGGATGTTGAAATCATGGTTCCTTGATGAACCCAGTCACTTCTCAATTGAAATTTATACGAAGATTATATTTTGGGATAAAAATGTTAATTTTAGACATGATTTGGTGATTTCATTTTGGAAATAGTTTGATAGAAATTCTTTATTTTAAATTTTGGAATGGTCAATTCATAGTTGATATGGTGATGTAAAAATTCATGAAAGTTATCAGGATCTTGTGAAAGAAATGATCATAATAAATTTTGAGGATTTAGTTGGTTGAGATATGTCTATATATTGAGAACAGTTATGTTTTATGCTAGATAGGCATATGATTGATTTTTAGTTTTTAAATTTTGAATTTATTTCAGATTGTTTTGAAAAGTCTAGCTGGGACCAACCTTGTTCTTTTAGGAGTAGTGATGATAGGGGTTGGGGAAAAAATTTAGGTAATGATGTAAATCAACCAAATCCTAATATAAACATTATTAGAGTTTTTTTATGCTAGAATATTTGTCCCTAGGTTCCATAGGGGTACTAGGATGTGTATTTATTTTGATGCCTCAGGACCTGAATTCTAGAATGTCTTGAATAACCTGACATTCAATCTAGTCAATAGAGGCCATAAAAGAAACATAGGATTTTATGATCATAAGTTCAGATGTAGAACTACTCAAATTAGTTAAACCCATCATTTGGAATATAATCTAAAACACCTACCCATTCAGTCTCTTGAAAGTGTACAACCAATTATTAAACCTAATCCTATCAACCAAGTTACCCAATTTGATGATGAGGTTGCCTATGCTAAAAACTATGTCAGTCTTACTCTTCCATCAGTTTTTGATGAACCTTCATCATCCCATAAGGATCCTATTTTTGGAAGTAAGAGATTGGATTTAGCATCTTCACGTAGTGAACCCATCACAGGATGTAAGAAGTTGAGCTTGGATAAGTTTATTGTAGTTCACAGAAAGAGAACACTTGAAATTCATCTTTTCACTTCAAAAAAGAGATAAAAAAAGTCAAAATGATATTGATTCCGTATTGAATTCAGAGTATTAAATTGAATCAAGTTGTAAATCAATAATGATGCAAGTGATTCTAGAACAAAATTCATATAGTTGCCTGCTACAGAGATGGAATATAATGTTTGTCTTAATTCACAACACAAACTATTAATTGAACTGATTTAGGACTCAATTGATTATTGGACCTATAGGGGTTAAACTTTATTTTTAGTTGAAGTCTTTCATGATAGAACTTTTCACTATTAGTTGGATACTTTAACTTCAGATTTTGATAGTTTTTTATGATAATATTTTTAAAATATAGTAGACTTAATTTTGATATAAATATATATGTGCTTAAGTTATTTTTGACGTGCATTATGGTTAATATAAATGGAATTTTATTAATCTTTGACTCACCTATTTTATAATTGATATATGTATTCTATTACATTATTATTTGATGAGGGTCTCTACCCATTAAGATTAGTACTCAGTCTATATTTTAAAACTTGATCAATTAAGACTTTTAAAGTTTTAATTAAATATTTCGTTAACCAATAGTTGTTTATAAATAATTGACTTTTAAATTAAATTAGTTAACATAAACTAATAACTAACTAATGTTAGTTATAACATATTTTTCAACTAAGTTTGGACCATAAAATGAGATCAAGTACTCATTTGGATATAGAAGAACAATAGGTATTGAAGACTTATACATTTTGTGAAGTCAATCATTCATCTCTCTTTTTTATATGCAACTTCTCTGAAACAATACACCTTTTGCATATAGACCCAATGGTACTTTATCTAATGGTTGAGTAATTTATTAGGCAACATAGCTATATCTCTTTTTTATTATCATTTATGATAAATTATCTAAAGATTTCCAAGCTTAACATTTTCTGATGGTTGTTATTTGCAGTCCTATGTGCAAATTCTAAGTATTCAACCTGAATAATGATGAAGACTTATCTATTTTTCAACATTCTATTGATCCATTTTGATTATAAAGTTGTCACTCAAATTATTGTAAATAAAAATGTTACTTTTTCTCAATAATTTTTTTCTTTTCTACTAAGATGACTCTCCTTTAAGACACACACTTTATTGTACTTTATATTGACTATGATTTACTATAGTTTTATCTTTCATATGCTCTTAACTTAGTTTCTATTTATGTTTCTTAGTTTAATTTCTTATTTCATTTCTACTTTAGTTATTTAATTAGTTACTTAGATTATTGTTTTGTTTTCTTTCTTAGATTAAGTAGTTTAATAGATTGTTTCTTCAATTAGTTCTTTCCTCATTTTTATTTTTGTTATAGTTTTAAGTTCTTATTAGTTGTCAGTTAGAGATTAAATTCTAAGTTACTTTAGATTTTAGTTTTCTTTTTTAAATTCTATTTTAGAATTAGATTTCTTATTTATTTATTAGTTGTTTTTTAGATAGTTGGTTTAAATTGAGTCTTGGTTCAGTCTTTTATTATTTTATTTGATATTTAGTCCTTAGTCCTTTTCTTATTTTAAGTTGTTTCTTAGTTTAGACTTGGTTATTTTAGATAGTTTATTGTTCTTTTCTTAGCTTAGTTATTCTATGTTTCTTTTCTTTAGTTTGTTTTTTGGTTGTTGTTTGTTGTGTTTCTTGATTTTTATTGGTTTGGTCTTTACTTGATTGAATACTTATTTGTCTTATCTCAAATCTATTTCTTTATATTTTTAATTTATCTTTTGAGATTAACATGGAAAATATTGTAGCAAGAAGCAATATATTACTTGAATATTCATATATTTACGGAATTAGGTTTCTATTCTTCAAGAGATTATCTAATTCATGGGTTTTCTCTATCAAATAGAATATATTATAGATTCATATCTAAACTAATTCATGATTGGATAAAGTGGATTTTTGATTGGTATAATGTAATATGTTACATTTGATAACTTATTGCTTATTTCCAAAAACTTATAAAAAAACCTCATGTCTTTAAGATTATTATTGAACCTTTAGAACCCCAAGATTAAGTTGTTATGATTCCACCTTGACTTTTTTGATAGGCCAAAGGGTTGATTCATTGATGGTACATTTTCCATTGTTAATAGATCTACTACTCTAAAAATGTAATAAATGGTCTAGGTGGAACTATATTTTCATACATGCCAAAAATATTATATAGTGTATGTGTCTCTATGTCTCTTTTATAAAATGTGATAAGAAGTTGGTCATGAATGAGCCTAATATGTATAGTGAAAACCAACTATGTCCTTACCTCATTAGTTGTATGCCTTGGTAAAGGATCTAAAAATATCTTAAGTGTATTTACCTCTATTTTTTTGTTTTGATGCCTTTATGGGTGTGCCCACATCAATGATGTTATCTTTGATGAGATCTTGTATCTTATGCTTCAGGATAATGCAACTATTTTTCATGTGGCTTGGTGCCCTATGATACTCATAAAATGCATTTGAATCATAACTCTTTAGAAGAGGTCATGTCATATCAACCTCTTTAGTAGGAGAGAGATATATGACAATGCATTCTAATAGTTATTTTAGAACTCATGTTCGTGACTCTAGAAGATTAGTGAAGACTCTGCACTAAGGAGTGGACAAAACTAATATGGGAGAAGGCTTTAAGGTTGCATTGACTATGTCCTTTTTATCACTTTTTTCTATGTCCCTAACATTGTATGGAGGTTTATTTTTTCTCTTAATATTTGATTATGATCCATTTGTGTACTTGAGTTTTCCCATTGCTAAGATCTTAACCTCTCTTTCCTTGACTATGTGGTACATATCAATAAATGTGGAAAACTTCTTGAATAAGATAGTTTCATGCAGTGCTAGTAATAGACTCTATTTAAATATATCTTGAGTCTCTCTATTTGTCATGAGGCTAATCAATTTGGATAGTATTATATTGTATCATAGGACATAATTGACTATGGGCTCATTTAAATTTTTCTTTAGTTGTGCCACTTGTGCATATGATAATTTATCACTAATGTTGATAGATAAGTGTGTTAGGATCATATCTACTAAAGTATTGAATATATTTAAGATTTATTTGGAAAACCATAGAACCACTATAGGACAAAATCCTTGAGACAGCATGTAAATCACTTCATAAGAACCCAATCATTAGACACATAGTCCAATCATATTGCATGAAAGGTTTTAAGGTGATGGTATAGGTCAAACTTGCCCTCATATAATGTGAGCTTGGGTGCCATGAAACCATATGGCAAAGTATTTTTTGCTATGTGATGTGCCAAAGGTGTATGCAAGAGAATGTTGGAATCCAAGGCATGTGATGGCTTAACTACTCCTTTCTCAATATGTAACACTTTAGATTATAGATTAAGAACCTCATACATAAAGGATTGTACATTTGGAGTATAAGAATTAGACACATGTGGTGATTCTATCATTTATGGTCAAATAAAAATCTTGGGTTGTGTGGTCTAAGTTAGTTGGTTTGGCCCCATTTACCAGAGGGGTTGAAGATTTACCATTATTTGTCTTTGGAGTTACTTTTGAAGAATGTTAATTAAATAATATTGGATGTCCTTCTATTTGGAAAAAAAATCTTTTAATTGATGCTTATCAATTTCATTAAATATGTTGCTAAATTCTATCATTGTAGGTTGAATGGTAAGAAAACAAGTTTTATATATTTTAAAGTGTTTAGGAATTGGAATCTATGAAATATTGAAAATTTTAAATATTTCAAAAAACTATTATATTTTTGGAATTGAAATCTAAGTATATATAAAAAGGATACAAAACCTAAGTGTGTTTAGGGTTAGGGTTTTGGTATTTAGGGTTTCTTTTGCAATAATTTAAATTATATGCAAAATAAATTCAAAACCTAATGTAAAATTAATTTAATTTAGCTAGGTTATCTTAAAAAATTAGAAAATTAGAAGTATTTAGTCATAAATTTATTGCACAAAATTTGGATGAATATAATCTAGGGTTTCAAGTAATGTTTAAAGTAAGATAGGTTCACCAAATTATTTAACCTTTTAGGGTTTTTACAATGAAAATACTATGTTTAGATTAAAGGGATGAGATGCCTAAATTAGTGAAATAAATATAAAATAACTAAGTACTAATTTTTTATGACATTTGACTTCATTTGAATTTCTAATAATAGTAATAAATAGGCATAAATAGAGACTTATCTAAAAACTGACTATCACGAATGATCTAGGTTATGAAAGTTGAGATCTGGATAGTAGTCTATGCCATCAACAAGATTCTTATGTTCATCTGATCACTGAGAGTAATGCCCAATATGGAAAATAGCACTATCTACATGTATTTTCCTCAATGTGGAGTTAATTTCCCCTTTGTAAGATTGTTCCTATTTTTTGGGATCTCCTGCACCTATGTTTATATGTATTTTTCTTGCATTACCAAAACCTAGAGTTTTGTGGTGTGCCAAGAAAACATAATTTAATGTGTAAACCCTAATTTTCTTGAAAGTAGGGCATGATAAATAAATGTGTGTGTGTTAGTAGGATATACTAGACATCCTCAACACCCCATTGTGTAGAGAGTTGCCTACATATCAATACTTCAAAGAGGGATCAAGCATGATGTAGTTCTCCCTCCTGGTAATTGATGTATGTGAAAGTGAATACTAGAATGAGAGTGGACTTGGATACTTTGAGTGTGCTTGAGTTTTGAAATGCTTTAAAATTGGGCTTAGGGTTATTATAGATGGCAGTATGCAGAAGTAGGATAGATTATGGATAAAATATCTTGATTTTATTGACTTTATCTTTGGTTTGAATAGCTTTTACATCTATTTTCCATATAATTAATAGAAGTGGATTAGACTTGTTTTTATATGGTTTTGCTACTTGTGCAAATAGGAAAATGAGCTTAGGTTGACCCTTGGATGGTCACACATTTGAAAATTTATCCCTTGGGAAGAGATAAGGCTAAAGATAGTAGTGCCCATTTGGGAACACTAGCACCATGTGGCTATAGTGTCCCAAATGTGGAGCTAATGTACTCTTTACAAACTGCTAAGTAATTTGGATTAGGATATGAAATGACAATTTTGGGACTATGTTTTGACTGGTTATAGGTGATTATGGTCATTGAATGATTTAAAAAGTAAGTTTAATGCTCAAGGATAGATCTATGGTTAGCTTAGGTAGAAGTTAACTTAAGGGACACTTACCATCCAATTACCACTCTTAAGTGATTAAAATAACACTTGTGGGTTTTATATCTCTTGGAGGTTTTCCCACTTTAAATACTTATCTTCTATGTAAATTGGTTTGTGATTTTATTATGATTTGCAATCAATCTCTCTCTTATATCTTGTACACTACATTATTTAAAATATTTCATGGAATTAGAGATAGTTGGGTTAAATTGATTGGAAATTTTATTTTTGATATAAAAAATAAAAATGTAATTATCTCACAACATAACACAACATGATTTGGATAAAGAAAATATCTCAAGAAATTATTTTTCTCTAATTTAGTTGTTGGTTGATGTCCTATGAGGTTATATCTCATTGGTAATTTAGATTAAAGTCTCTAGCAAGGCATTTGAGATCATCTCCAAGCAACATTATTTTCCTTTAGAGCCACTTTGGTGTAGTTATATAACCTTAGTGCTAGGAATTTTTTCAAAAACAATTATTTCAAACTTGTTTGATCTCGGTCGTTGATGGAAAAGGTCAATTTTAATAAATAAGCATCAAAAGCTACCATAATTTTTTTTCAATCATGGATATTACCCTAAGGTGCCATTACTACACTTGTACAACCCATGTATGGCTTAGGTGCCTAAATAAATACCAAAATAATTATTTTAGGCATGTTCCTAGATAAGTTATTGTTAAAATTTTATGTTAAGAATATTTAATCCCTCTCCAATCATTTTTAAATATTGACAATTACTCATTAAATTTTAATTAAGCATCTAGATCACCCCTATATAGCTTGGTCAAGAAAAAATATTGGTGTTCTTAAAAATTCAAATTTTGAAAATCAAATCTACCTTTACTCAATATTCTAAGAGGGTTTGAAAATTTTATTGTTATGAGGTGGCTTATCCAGGTTATAGTATGTCTCCAAACTTCTACTTCGATGTCATTATTCTCCTTGTGCATGCTATAGGAAAGTATGTATTTTCATATTGTTTGTGAAAATATTTAAAAAATAATTTATTTTTCAATATCTATTTTCCATGAAAAAATATAGTGGCCCTTATAGACACCCCATTCTAGCCATAACTACCTTTTAACTAGACTTTAGACTGATTTCTACCAAATAGTGCAAATTAAGCTTAGGAATCACTAAATGTCTCAATTTTATTTATACATTAAACATTAGTCCTCAAAATCATGTTGAGTCATCCCTATTTTGGGTATTATCCTATACGTAATAATAACCTCTCACAAATTCATCCCCAATCAACTTGAGACATAGAAAATTGATAGATTGGCCTTTTGACCCATTAAGCAAGGCATTTAAAAAATTCCTAAAGTGCAAACATGCTAAACAAAATGAATTAACTAAGTAAATTAAATTAAATTATTAAGTGAAATTTACATGTGAAATTAATGAAAATGATTTTTTCAAAAAATAAATTTCAATAAAAATGGAGTCATGATGATGTCATCATCCTCAAAGTCAAGAAATTGAAAATATGTTCCTGAATGCAATAAATTTAGAAATGGAGAGTTATGCCTAATAAATGGAATCTCTATCCCAAATATTAAATTAATTTCCCCTCCTTAACTCAACTAGGGTTAGTTTATACTCAATTGTAGTTAACTCTAACCTAACTATACTTGTGTTAGAGTTAGTTTGAAAGGCTATAAATACAAGGCCTAACCCATTGATCCATAAGATTATTTTGTGTAATGTTATGATGCTAAAATACCTCCAATAATTTATTTGGTTTAGTCTTACCATGCCCTTTTAAGCCAAGATAAGCCAAAGCTAAATCCAAGCCCAACATTACCAAAGTGACAAAGAGAGGTCATGTAAGAAGCTCCATTTCCAATGTTTTAGTGATCACACAACTAATAACATCAATCCATTTCCAAATTATAACACTTGATCTCCTAGAAGGTAAAGTCTTTCATTTTGATTTCATTTGTTAGTTACTTGTATTGTTCACTATATATTTGTGTGTTTAGTCTAGAGGTGTAATATTTTATTAGTGTGTTTTATTTTATTTCTTTCATACCAACACCATACTAATCTCCCATGTTAGATTCCTATTAATCACATAGTGGCATAACCAGTGGCATTGTGCACCCCACAGGCATAAATGGAGTATCTTGGGAGCTTTCTGGAGTAAGGAAGATTTCATTCTATAGCTTAATTTCTTAATTTTTTTTTATACCCCACTAGGTTTAACTCAAAAATGGTTAAAAATATTAATTTTACTTTAAAAATCCAATCTAGATTATTTTTAATTAAGATAAGTTAATTGATATTTAAATAAATGCATATTGTAAAATTAAATTATTATCATCAAATTAACACTTTAAATAGGTTTATAAATTCAATCCATCACAAAATTATATCTACTAAATAATAATTTATCTAACTATTGAAAGTTTATACAATAATATTATACAGTAATAACAACCAACTGTTCGTTATCAAAGTACAATAATTCAAAGTTATTACATCATAGTGAATATAAATAAATACAATGTTCCATGGAATTAACAAGTATTCAAAACCTATTCATATGTATGTAAAAATTTAATAATGAGTAAAAGTCTATTGGCTAACTATTGGAGGAGAGGGATAACATCATTAGAGTTATTTTCCACACCAACCATAGACCATAGATCCCCTACACAATTTCCCAACTAGGGAATCGCCCTCCATTAATGGATGAGTAAATGATAATGGTACAAGTATTAAGAATTCAACTAGAACTCATGTGTTGTAAGATTTTAACTACATGCAACATATCATAAATAAATCCATTCTAACATGACATCGTGCATATATGCATATTAATCAAACAGGTGAAATGATAATGTTTAACTATAAACATTACTTTGACCAAAGTCTTCATATATTTTAATTCTTCAATAGATCAATAATATTCACACACACACACACACACACACACACTCACTCACAATAAAATTTTATTTAATCCAAGTATTAATGACTCTAAATAAATGCATGAAAACCTTTTCATGATAATATTCCTTAATACCATATTTAATAAATAATTCATATAAAATATTTCCATGAATTTTTCATATAGATTTAGTAGTAATACCATAGTAATTAAATACAATTTTTTTTTGAAATAATTACATGTTAAACAATAACAACTTATCATCTAGTAAAATATTTCCTAAGTTCCAATATATCCCAAAGTATATTTCCATTAAGGAAATACTACAAATAAATTGTTTTCATAATATTTATGTATTTACAAATTACTTAGAAACACCCCTATTTCATAAGTATTATAATAAAAATAATAAAAATCAAGAATTTCATAATAAATCCAAAGCTAACCAACAAATAATAATAAATACAGCATTATTTGTTCTAATCATAGCTTTATCATTTTTATTCATTATTTATAACTGAATCAACATATTATAAATTAATGATTTATAACCTAATTTTTATATGAATACATTTAGTCACTATAGATAAACATATACTTACATACAAAATTATCTACATACATATATATATTAACTATGTCCACTTATATTCATATATTTAAAACCCTTAGCCACTTATTTATTAATACCATGATATATATATATATATATATATATATATATATATATATATATATATATATATATATATATACATGTGTGTGTGTGTGTGTGTGTGTGTGTGTGTGTGTGTGTGTGTGTGTGTGTGTGTGTGTGTGTGTGTGTGTGTGTGTGTATGTATGTATGTATGACCACACACACAAGAACATAATTTTTTTTTTTTTTTTTTTTTTGTGTGTGTGTGTGTGTGTGTGTATCTGTTTCTTTATTTTTATGAACTATTCAGAAAGAATATTTTATCATATTTATGTATAATCCATAATTACATATATAAATATTTATATATATTTAAAATTTAATCTCATTATCCTAAGTTTCCTATGTTGAAAAGTTGTCATAATGATGTCATGGTGGTGTGATAGAGGTTCCCTAGTGAGTGGATGAAGTGCCTTGATAGTCTAAGTAACAATGACATAGTATTATATGGTTGGATGATCTTCAATATTGACATAGCTTGAGAGGATCAGGGATGGTTATAAAGGATTGAGCATGTGTAAGGGGTCCTATAAGATGTGATCCATGTTTTAAGAGCTTGTGTGCACAAGTGGAATTCATCTAGTTGATCATAGTTCTCATATAGACACTTTGCATCTAGTGGCAAAAAAATGAGTTAGCAGTTTGATGATGTCACCATTTCCATGTGAGAAGGAGTCAAGGAGAGTTGGTCATATGGTTATCTCTATAGTCCCTACTTATTATACTCTTGATCTCAAGTCATACATCAAATCATAGTCAAAGATATGAGGGTGAAGAGTTGGCTTCTCAGTCAGATTTCATTGTCTTCCCATACTTAACCAAATTTATAGATTGGCCAAAAAAATATGAGTAAGCATGTTGGTGAGGTTAGAGCTTCCACGTGTGGACATTTCAAAAAAAATAATCATATGGGTTTGTTCATTCTTAAACCTAGTTTATTTATTCTTAATTATATATCATGTGATGTAGCTCATGAAAATATATTCATATGTAAAGTGGGGCTCCCAGGTATATTAATTATGTTTTCCCATACTTAGCCAATTTTTTAGTGTGGTAAAAAGAGTCGAGTGAGAATTTTGAACGTGTTATATCTTGGATGTTTGAAGGTGTCAAGATAATCTAATCATATGGGTTTGTTCAATTTTGAGCATAGATTATTTTCACTAAATTTTATATCATGCACTAAATCTTGGTAGAATTTATGGATGATCAAAGTTGGCCTTTTAGGTAGATTTGGAAATGGTTGGATCTATGATAGAAGTTTATGAGAAGGCATGTTAATGGAATTATATCTTGCATGCATGAGAGTTTCAAGAGTAGTGGGTCACAATATTAGATTATCCTACAGAAGGATATCATCTAATCCAAATTTGAGATCCTATGGGTAAGTGCACAATAAGTTATTTAGGTGAAAAAATGGATACTCATGCATATTTACAAGGTCCTCATACTTAATGATTTTTTAAGGTGTTAAGGCTTGAGCAAGATCTCTAGTGCATGAGTGATATAAGAGTAAAGAGGTAGTGAGATGAGGATAGGTGAATTATGTTTAATGTCTAAGTAAAATTACAAAATAATGATCGAATGGTGAGTAGGTGTTCATATAGTTTGATCAATAGTGAGCATTAATTGATAAAGTCCTTGTTAATTCATAGAGATTGATGGAGCACAATAAGTTAACATTTCAAGATGACATGAAATGAGGTCAAATTAATATAATTTTAACATTTGGATTTGTTGGTATATGTGTTAAATATTAGATAAGATTCATGGCACAAGATTGATCATGATTGGAGAGTCTACAAGATTTGAGCATTGTGTTCGAAGGTTAACTGTTATTGTTGCTATTCAAACATTTGAAATTACATAAGAAAGACCAGTGTCTAGTTCTTGAACCATATCTTTCAATATAAGATGAATTTACTTATGTATTAAAAATAAAATTGGTAGAGGAATCCAAGGCATATTTGAGTATATAGATTTGAATATTTGAAAGTGTGTAAAAATAAAGATATTAATCCTAGAATTTGAATGTGTATTCATGTTTGTTTTACAAGTGACCCAAGAAGGATATTTGAGATTGTGTTGATGGTGTATCAATGTCTTATGATGAATTAGATATTGGAGAGTATTGAATAATCCATGAGGATGTTCTATGTGGATTTTGAAGATGTGATCAATATATCTTGAGTATGAATAATGCTTAAGAAGTTGACTGTGTATTCATTAATAGTGACTATGTTCATAAGGTTTCTATTTGATTTATTTTAGCATATGTAAACGTGAGCTATGTTTACTATGATCATTTAAGGATGTCTTAGGGGACATAAGTATTGGATCCATGTGTTTAAAAGTGATCATGTGTTCTTTTTTTTCTCAAAGGAGTGCTAAAGGAGTGAATGGGTTCACATGAGACCTATAAGGACTACAAGGGTGTTATTAAAGGTGTAGTTCCTTAAGGGTAACCCATAGATGATATGTATGACCTACGGAGATGTTATTGAGCCATGTATTCATATGATATATGTATTAAGGGTTAAGGCATGCCTAATGTCTAACAAAAATGGTGGTTATCAAGATTTCTCTATAAATAGTGGAACTAAAGATGATGGGTTCTAAACTGGTATGATTTGGAGAGTTGTGAGTGTTGAAGTGAAGAAGAGAAGAGGTTGACTGTGCCCAATATTTTTGTTGATGAGAAAAACATAGTGATAACTATGAGTATGACTTGTAGGTCATGTTTTTGATGGAAGAATAGTGCTCTTGCAAGTTGAGCATGAGTGAAGAAGTCTAGTGTGATTTAAAAAGATGCTTTTAGATATCTTTGAGATTGATCAAAGGTATGTTGGTGTCTATGAGAGCTTGGTAGATTGTTTGAGAGACTGATTAGAGTGTGGATAGTGTGTATGACCATCTAGTCATGTTGTTAAAGTTGTGATAGAGTTATTTCTATGAAGAATGTATTGAGTGTGTAAAGTTGAAGAGTGGGGATAATTAGGATATGTAATGTGTCCTAATTGATCTTTGTATGTTGGTTTAAGTATGTAATGTGATTTAATCAATAGGGAATGTTGTGGTGATAGATTTTTTATTAATAAGTGTTATGTGATCTAAAAGGTAGATTTAGATACAATGAGAATTTGATAATTAGATTTTCATCATTAGGTTTTGAAGACATCAGTAAAAAAGTGGAAGTGTTTTATATGTGTTTTTATGGTAGCTTAGTATCTATAGTGTTTGTAGCCCCCTTGCCAAGTAAAGCTAGCTAAAATGTCTAGTTATTGTTTTAGCTTAGATAGATAGGTGTAGTAACACCTTGTAAGATTGGAGTCTCACTAAATATGGATTTTAGTTCCTTAATCAGTTGTAGCTGGTCTAAATTGCTTCTTATTTTATAGGATAATAGTCCAATTGTAGGTTCTAGTGGGTTTTATTCCCCAAGAGTGTTTCCTACATATGCCATGTGTTATGTGATTGATCTTAGATTGTCTTTCTTGTGAATTTCTATGAATGATGTGTATGCTTCATGAATGCTTAAGGTGATTTATTAAGGACTTGTAAAGACTAGAATTGAAGTTGGAACTAAAGTTGAAATATTTGAGCTCACTGATTCACCCCTCCCCCCTCTCAGTGATTGTAGAACTAATAATTGGTATCAAAGTCAATCCTTTAGAGTAAGCTTAATAACTTTAAGATGATCCTAAGTAGGTACAAAGATGGTTGAGTAGTAGAAGAAAGAAAATCAATAGTGGAAGGCTATGATCAAGACAATTGAAGAACATATATGTACATTAAATAAAAATGATGATGAAGAAGAAAGAAGTATCAAGAATAGATTAATTATATTTAAGTACATACATATATATTAAATTACATGACCAATAATGTCAAAAAGGATGAAGAAACGATCAATATTCTTGAGGATCAATTAAGGACTACAATTGGAAATCTAAAAGCAAAAGATTTTGAGTGCCATCTTTTGAAGGTTGAAATCAAGTCAATGAAAAGTGAGCATGAGCTTGTTATATTCAAATTAGATAAGTTGGAAAGGAAGCGTGAGAAGCCTAAGAAAGTGAAGAAGAATGAAAATTTAAAGAGAAATGTTATAAAACTAGTTAGATATCCTAATGAAATAAGGTATGCATGTTATTTTTATGTCCAATGTCATTTTTGTTATCAATATGGTCATAGGGCAAAATATTGCAGAAAGATAAGCTCTAAGAATGAGTTCACATGGTGCCTTCGAAGAAGGATCAATTTATCTTGGAGAATACTTAACTTAGATTATTCAAGAGGTATGTTTAATGATATTATTTGATGTAGTTTCAATAAAGTATGACATATTACCATATTCTACAATTATAGTTTGAAGAAGCATTCTTCTCTTAAAGATCACTCAACGATGTTGAGACCAAAGACTTTAAAGGATAATCTTGATCAAGGTAGACTACTTGCTACTAACAATAAGGAATTAGATATCAAGAAGATACATGAATGCCAAGAGAATTTTTCCTTTACCCAAATAGAAAAGGAAGATCACAATCATCATCAAGTAAAAGGTATGAATCATCTTGTTTGTTTCAAATGTCATAGAGTTGGTCACTTTGCTAGGTATTGTAAGAACATTTTGAATAAGTTCCCAAAAGAAAAAAGGGATATATATCTTTTATAAGGTTTTAAAAAGGATGAACTCAAGTATGGAAACCAAATATTATCAATGCTAGTCACACTAGCCCAATGGTTGATAAGAAATTTGCTCTAGATGGTTGTAGAAGACAAAAAGAGTCAAACTTTGGTATATAAACCTAAGGTAGTAAATACTAAGGATACTAACTATGTTGAGTCCAAGATTCTTGATGGATATTTTCCAAGGTATAAAAAGAATAAAAAATAAATTAAAATCAAGAGTTTTTGCTAATAGATTTTGTTGACAAGTTTGAAGTAGAGAATGTGTCAAATTTATAGTTAAAAGAGGAAAATCAAAATTCTACTCATGTTGAAGATAAAGTGACTAAGCTCAAGGATAAGGCCAAGGTATTGGCTTAGACTAGTCTTGAGGTTTGTATGGATCCAAGAGAACATTCTTCTATTATTGATCATGTATCATGTAAAGAACATCACATTTTTGTGCCAAACGATGGAGTTCTAATATAAAAGAAAGATTAGTTAGATAAAAAGGTATGTAATGAATTTTTGTTGTCTCCATGTTTTTTCAATTCAATCATAGAAGAAAAAGAGAATGTTGTAGTATATGAGGAAGCTATTTCTCATAAGCCAAAGAAGAAGAAGAAGAAGATGATGAACTAAAAATATTAGATGAACAAGGAGGAACAAGAATATGAGGAGTTGTGGGTAACTCCTAACTACACACCATGGTAGAGAATTATGGTGTAGAGGAGGTCTCTATCAATGCTACTTAAGAGACTCATCTCAATGAAGAAGCATTTTATTGAGCTCAATATGTTAAAATCCAATCAGAGGAGGTATTTGGTTAAGGGGAAACAATAGGTTCATGAGCTTATTCTATAGGTTTGTGAAGGAGCTATAGTACAAGGCCAGAATGGGTGGTTCTAGGTGGTCTAATGAGTTTGATGCATTTTCAAATAGTTTTTGGTGCTCATAAAGGTATTTTCATTTAGTTTTGGTGTGATCTAGGTGTTTTTGAGGTATGAATGTTCCAATTGAAGATTTTTGTGTGCTCTTAGTTTTCCCAGTGTTTTGCTTAAGGGAAAGTAGGCCTAAAATAGGTTATATAATGTATGGGTTACTTAAGATATGAAATCTCAAATCTTGGTCTAAAATTTTGTGATGGGTATCTCTAGGTGTGCAAATAGTATCAGAGATGTGTGTTGACTAGGAGGTTTGTTGACCCTACTTGTTTTGAGTATCCAAGGTTTTGGGTTATACTAAAAAAGTGGTTTGAATTATTAGTTTAGGTCTAAGGATTATTATTATGTTTAATGGGATAAATGGGTGGTTTAATTAGGATTCAAAGAGATTTGAAGGTTTTTATTTCTCATTTTATTCAAGTATTTATCAATATAAAGGGTTAACTAGCTATTAGGTTTGTGAAGGAAGTATGATGTAGAGGATGAGATTTGTGTTTTAAATTTATGTGATTGAGGGGGAATATTATAATGCTCCAAATATGGAGGTTTATTCTTGAATATGTTTCTACCATAAATTTTGGGATTTGCAAGGTTTAGGTTTGGCCACAAGGAGGCTAAATAGACCTAGTTTGAAGAATAGTTATTTTTACTCAAGTTTTTCCAAAAGAGAAAGGTATGAGTATTTGAAGGTGAGATATCATGTTGGTTTAGTGAATTTTTAATATTTGGTTAGTGGGATGAAGTTCTAGTGGTGTTCCTTATGGTATCTTGAAATAATAGGCTAGTTAGCATGTGTAATAGTTCTTCATGGTGTGCGGAGAAGGTGTAATTGCTCAAAAATCTTAGGGGGAGTCCCTATCAGATGTTTATTGATGTTATGGTGGTGTCATAGAGGTTTCCTAGTGATTGGATTAAGTGCCTTGATATTCTAAGTAATAATGATAAAGTGTACAATGTGCTTGTTCTTATATGACAAAGTGTACAAGATGTTTATTCTAGTGTGCTTTATGTATGGTTGGCTAAATTTAGATTGACACATCTTGAGAGGATCAAGGATGAGTATGGAATATTTATAATGTTAAAGGGTTCATATAAGATTTTATCCATAATTTGAGATCTTGTTTGCATAAGTATAATTCATCTTGTTGATCATAGTTCTAATATAGACACTTTGGGTCTAGTGGAAGAAAAGATGAGTTGGCAGTTTGATGACATCATGATTGTGATGTGGGAAGGATTCAAAGGGAGTGGATCATATGGTTATGATCACTATATTCCCTAGTTGTTATGCACTAGATCTCAAGTCATGCATCAAATTTTAGTCAAAGATATGAGGGTGAAAATTTGGCTTCTCAATCAAATTTCATTATTTTCCCATACTTAACCAAATTTGAATATTGGCCAAAAAAACTAAGTAAGCATGTTGATGAGGTTAGAGTTTGCATGTGTGTACATTTTATGAGAATGTGATAATATGGGTTTGTTCATTATTTGACCTAGTTTATTCTCACATAATTCTAGATCATGTGATGTAGCACATTAAAATATATGCATATGCAAATTTGGGCTCCCAGGCAGATTAACTGTGTTTTAACATACCGAGCCAATTTTTTAGTGTGGTAGAAAAATATGAGTGAGAATTTTGAAGTTTTTATATCTTTAACATGTGAAGGTGTCAAGATAATTTTATCATATAAGTTTGTTCAATTTTGAGCATAAATCATCTACACTAAATTTGATATCATACACTAAAGCATGGCAAAAGTTATGGATGATTAAAGTTAGCCTTTTAGGAAAATTTGGACATGGTTGGATCTATGAAAAATTTTTATGAGAATGCATGTTAATGGGTCCACTCCTTATTGGGTCACATGACAAAATTTTATGACTCCATATATCTCACATGTATAGGATTATTGGGTCACATGATTGAAATCTCCTATGGAAGGAGATTATTTGGTCCAAATTTAAGATCCTTTGGGTAAGCATAGAATAATTTATTCAAGTGAAAAAATGGCTACTCAAGCATATTGATAGGGTCCCCATAGTCATTTTTGAAGGTGTTAAATCTTAATCAAGATCGATAGTGCATAAGTGACCCAAGAATTCAAGAGGTAGTGAGATGAAGATAGGTGAATGATGTTTAAATTATGATGAAAGATATATGATAACAATCCAATAATGAGAAACCATTAATAGAATTTGATCAATGGTGCATGTTGATCAATAAAGTCCTTGATACATAGAGATTGATGGAGTGTAGTAATTCAACATTTTGAAAGGACATGAGATGAGGTCAAAGTTATATAAGTTTAATGTTTGACTTTGGTGGTATATGTGTTAAATATTAGATAAGATCCATGGCGTGAGATTTATCCTAAGCTGAGAGTCCATGGGAATCAAGCATTGTATTGGAAGGTTAACTATGACCTTTGTTATTCAAATATTTGAATTTACATAAGAAATATGAGTGTCTAGTTATTAGACCATATATTTTGATAGAAGATGAATTTTCTCATGTAGTATTAATCAAAGTGGTATAAGACTCCAAGGTGTATCTTTCTTTATATATTTGAATTTATATAACTGTGTGAAGAAAAAGATATTGAGCTTAGAAGTTGATTATGTGTTCATGTTTTTTCCTTCAAGTGACCTATAAAGTTTATTCATGTTTGTGTTGATGTTGTATCAATGTCTCACAATGAATTATCTATTGGAGATTTTTTTAGACTCCATGAGGATAAATTATGTGTATTTTAAAGTTGTGATCAATCTATCTTGAATATGAACAATGCTTAATAAGTTGACTATGTACTCATTAATGGTGACTATGTGCATAAGGTATGTGTTTGAGTTGTTTGAGAATATATAGAGGTGAGATATATTAACTATGATCAGTTAAGGATGACCTAATGGACATAAGGAGTGGACCCATGTGTTTTAAAGTGGTCCTATGTTCTTATTTTTCTCAAGGGAGTGTTAAAGGAGTGAATGGGTTTACATCAGACCTATAAGGACTAAAAAGGCCTTATAAAAGGTGTAATTCCTTAAGGGTGACTAATATATTCTATGGTTGACCTATGGATATTGTATTAATACATATATTCATATGATAAATGTCTTAAGGGTTAAGACATGCCTAATGTCTGACTAAAATGGTGGTTATCAAGATTGCTCTATAAATAGTGGAACTAAAGATGATGGGTTCTAGACTTGTATGATTTGGAGAGGTGTGATCATTAAAGTGAAGAAGAGAAAAGGACAAGTGTTCCCAATGGTTATGTTGATGAGTAGATCAGATTGAAGGCTATGAGTATGACTTGTAGGTCATGTTTCTTGAGGTAGAGTAATACTCTTGAAATTTAAGCATGAGCAAAGAAGTCTAGTGTGATCCAAAAATATGTTTTTAGATATATTTGAGATCAAGTAAAGGTCTAATAGTATCTATGAGATCTTGGTAGATGGTTTGAAATACTGATCAGAGTGTGGATAGTGTATATGACCATTTGAATAAGTGATATATTTATTATTATGAAGAATTTATTGAGTGCGCAAAGTTGAAGAGTTGGGATAATTGGGATATGTAATGTGTCCTAATTGATCTTTATATGTTGGTTTAAGTATATAATTTTCTTTGATCAACAAGTAATGTTGTGGTGATAGAGTTATTTTTTATGAGTGTTGTGTTATTTAAAAGGGGTCTTTAAATGCATTAAGATTTTGATAACTAGAGTTCCATTATTAGGTGTTGAAGACATCAGTAAAAAGGTGAAAGTGTTGTATAGGTGTTGTTGTGGTAGCTTAGAATTTAAGGTGGTTATATCCCCCTTGAAAGGAAAAAAATTGATAAAAGGTCTATTTGTTGTTGAAACTGAGCTAGATAGATGTAGTAGCACCTTATGGGATTGGAGTCTTACTAAATAGGGATTGTAATTCCTTGATCAGTTTTAGTTGGTCTAAATTGATTATTGTTTTATAGGGAAGTAGTTTAATTACAAGTTGTAGTGGGTTTTATTCCCCAAGAGAGTTTCCCATGTATGTTATGTGTTATGTGCTTGATCTTGTATTATCTTTCTTATACATTTATATGAATGATGTATATGCTTCATGAATGCTTATGGTGATTGATTAAGGACTTTTAAAGATTAGAAGTGAAGTTGGAACTAAAGTCAAAATATATGGGTGCACTAATTCACCCACATAGTGATTATACCTCTAACATACTAGTAAAGAAACATTAACTCCATTTCAAACTAAAATATAAATCATAGTAACGCTACACAAAACTTAAAACACAAACTAAATGCATAAAAAAAAACACACATTATGCAATATTTTGTTATGTACCATATGGAATATTGACTTATTAAGATCATTTGACATAAATTTAACCCCTAAATTAAACTTTCATGACCCAAAAATAGTTTAATTTCTACTATTTTACAAAATTTTAAACTCAGTCTAAATTTTACATCAAACACTACCTGACAACATCATTCAAACATTCATCTAAACAAACTACACATAGTTGATAAGGAAAATAATTCAACTGATAAATT
Organism: Torreya grandis; assembly: GCA_037957365.1. Classification (NCBI taxonomy): domain Eukaryota; kingdom Viridiplantae; phylum Streptophyta; class Pinopsida; order Cupressales; family Taxaceae; genus Torreya; species Torreya grandis. The sequence goes on from JARHVA010004489.1 coordinate 1,011,991, forward strand.
ATATCCTTAACTTTATACTTGTCTATGTATATATGTCTATGATGATGTGGCCTATATTAATGTTATACTACTCATCAAATCCATTGAATGTATTCTTATGTTACTTAACATATAATCTTTAAAAAAATTATATTCAAAGAACATATCATAAATAATAACTTAGTTATTTTATAGAACAACCTATGGATTATATTGACTTAGTCTTATTATGTTTATCAAACCCATAAATTTAATGTGTGTGTGTGTGTGTGTGTGTGTGTGTGTGTGTGTGTGTGTGTGTGTGTGTGTGTGTGTGTGTGTGTGTGTGTGTGTGTGTGTGTGTGTGCGCGCGTGTGTGTGTGTGTGTGTTTGTGTTTGTAATACACAATAATTCTTAACCTTATGGTATGGTAAACAACTAAAATTTACACATAGTCAACAATAACCTTTTATACATAGTCGACATATAATCATTTATGCATAGTTGACACTTAATAATTTATACATAGTTGACTATATCACCTAAGTTAA
>JARHVA010004489.1:1017500-1162500 GCA_037957365.1 Torreya grandis
TCCCAATAATTCCTCTATAAACACATCCTAAAATTTATTAAGAAAAGGGTAACCCTAAATAAATGATTCCTTTATTCCCTCCATTTCATTTATTTTAAAAATAAATGTCTGAAATCCTTTTCTATGAGCCTTCTTAATTTGAATTGTATAAATCTACCTAAGTTTCAATTCCTTTTTCTCAACCTAAATCTGAGTTTGATTCCTAAAATCATCTTGACATTTTACCTTTTTAAGGTAATAATATACTTTATCTTTATTCTTAGCAAGATAATTCACCCCTAATATTACATCATATAACCCTAGTGGTGTTACATAAAGATCTACTATTGCAGTGAATTTAGGTAACTAAATTTCAACTTATAATAAACACCTATCAAATTTGATAATTGATTCATTCCCATATTATATTGACTATGAATTTACTATTGAACCAACTTTCTTAGACAACTTAGAAAGCATTTGTGGATAAATATTACATTATGTATATTTAGTATCAATCAAAATGAAAATAGGTTGACCAAAAAGATTACATGTAACCTCAATAGGTGAGACTTGAAAATTAACTTGATAATTGTTAACAGTCACATGGATTATCTATTGAGAGTTTCTTTGCTACATAGTACCTTTAGCTTAACCCTCAGACTTTCCTTAAGTACATTCCTTGGCATAGTGATTACCTTCATAGATGAAACATCCACCGAGTGGTCCTTTCCTTATTGACTACTGGTTCCCCTTGAAACCTGATTTCATCCACCTTTTGCTTTCTTACTACCTAAGAAGTTAGTAAATTTAGCATTTTGGGTCCTAAACTAAATCTTGGAATTTTCATTCCTTTTCTAGTTCTTCTTCTTAAGAGTGGTTTAAACCTCTAAACTTTTTATTGAACTTATATTTGACCTGATCAAGAGACTTTAGTTTTGACTCCTAATTAACTACCTTCTCAAATGCATGATCCATTGTATATGTCCCATGTACATCTACCTCACACCCAATTTGGGGTTTTAATCCCATAATGAACTTTTGAATGTGAAACCTGTCCTCTACTTGATATTGAGAAACATATTTTAGGAGCTTAGGGAATTATTCCTAGTATTCATTCACTAAAATATCTCCCTACTTTACATTCTAAAAATATATCAACTTATTTTCAAAATAAAATAGGGGAAATCATTGTGATGTGAAAAAATCCATAAATTACTCCCATGTGGTGGTAGTAGAGTCGAGGTTCATCTTGATATTCTTATTTTCCCACCACATTGTTGCTACTCTAGTAAGCTAATACACTCCCCAAATTGACTTAGTGGCTTCTGAGTAATTTGAAATTTCAAATTACTTTTCCTTTTTTTTAAACCAAGGTTCATCACCATCCCCTAACATAGTTACATAAAAATTAAAAGGATTTTCCCTATTTATGCCTCATGTAAGCTCTATAACTACGTGATCCCTCGCATATTGTGGTACATCATCATGTGTATGATGTTATTGAGCCTCTTACTAAAACAAGTGTTATTTAGGCTATTCATGATTGACTTCATAAACATGCCAATGCACTTATTTCTCTAATTCCATTATTAAGTCCCTAGTTTCATGCATGGTTTCAAGAATTTGATCCAACTTTACAACCTTCTCTACAACAATGGGTTTGGATCTATTAGAGGGTTAGTGTTTAAAGTAACCTCACCTTCAAGTCTATTATGCACCATTCTCCTTTATGATTAATATTATAATACAAATATGTTATAGGACTCATTAAGTCTTATATTTTGAGCCTCATCTTTGATACCACAATATTAGAACCCCACTAAATTTAACTCAAAAATGATAATTTTTTCTAATTGTAATTTAAAAAACCAATCCAGATTATTCTTAATTAATATAATTTAATTTTTAACTAAATTCATCTTGTAAAATTAGTTTATTATGATTCATTAATATAATGATAGAATTAACACATTAAATAGAGTTACTAATTCAATCCATCACATAAGTATATATGTTAAATAATAAGTCAGGCAATTGCTGACAGTTTATACAACAAAATTATATAATAAGAGAAGCCAACTCATGGTTATCAAATTACAATAATAAAAATTTATTACATCAAAGTGAATATAAATAAATACAATGTTACAAAACTAACAAGTATCCACAATCTCATCATATGTATATAGAAATATAATTATGAGTGAAAGTATCTATCGATGACTATTGCAGGAGAGGGAGAACATCATCAGAGTGATTTTCAAACCAACCATAGACCATAGATCCCCTACACAATTTTCAAACTATGGAATGGTCCTCCCTTCATGAATGAGCATATCATAATCATGCAGGTATCGATAAGTCAACTAGAACATGTGTTGTAAGATTTTAACTACATGTATCATATCATTAAGAACTATGTTCTAACATGACATTGTGCATACATGAATATTAATCAAATAGGTGAAATTATAATGTTTAAGTATAAATATTACTTTGGCCAAAAAATTTATATAGTTTAAAGATCCAATAGATCAATCATATTCACACACACAATCAATCAGATTTATTTTAATTCAATTATTAATGACTCTAAATAAATGCATGATAACCTTTTCATAATAATATTCCTTAGTGTCATTAATACCATATTTACTAAATAATTCACATACAATATTTCGATGTATTTATCATATAGACTTGGTATTAATACCATAGTAATTAAATACAAGAAACAACTTGAAATAATTACATGATAAAAAATAACTTATTATCTACTAAAATATTTCCTAAGTTTCAATACAACCCAAAGTCTATGTTCATTAAGGAAATATTACAAATAAAATATGTTCATAATATTTATTTATTTACCAATTCTGTAAAAACACCCCTATTTCATAAGTATTATAATAAAAATAATACAATTCAAGAATTTCACAATAAATCTAAAGGTAACCAACAAATAATAATAAATACACCATTATTTGTTTTAATCATCAATTTGTTATTTTTCTCATAATTTACAACTAAATCAACTTATTATAAATTAATGATTTACAACCTAGTTTACATATGAACACATTTATTCACTATAGGCAAACATCTACTTACATACCAAATTATATATATATATATATACATACATATATACATAAATACAGTATAATATTCTATATGTATATTTCATAAACACACACACACACACACACACACACACACATAATGGCATTAGTAAATCAATGGCTAAGAGTTTTAAACATATGAATATAAATGGACATACTTTATATATATATATATATACATATACATATATATATATATATGTATGTGTGTGTGTGTGTGTGTGTGTGTGTTTATGAAATATACATATAGAATATTCTATTGTCTTTATGTATAATTTGTAGATTAAAAAACTCTACATTTTTTTTAAGTTTCAGTTGTGCACTCAAAGTTTTGTCCCTGCATGTTTCGGTTTGAAGCAGTGAAGTTTTTTGACATAGAGCGTGGGCGCGAGTTTCTTTTTGCCTAAATTTTTTCTAAGTATCAAAGTCACACAAAAGCTGCCAAGTGTCATTGGCCAAGACACATTTTATAATTTTTATAAGTTGCTCAAAATGTGCCACGTGTCCCATGGTAACTCAGTTGAGCACCACAAGTGTTAGCATCCACGTTTCAAATTTATTATGAGTTTTGAAAGCCTCTTTCAATAAGCTTCTCTCAAGGTCAAGTAGAAGGCACCAAGTGGCAACTATGGAAGGTTTCAATATGTTTTTCTAAAAGCAATGGAAGATGCCACTTGTCCCTAGCTAAAGAAAGTGAAAGCTGCCATGTGTCAACATCTAAAATATCTTCATTTTGTTTCATTATTAAGTAAAGACTGTGGTGGGCCTTGGGTTTTATTTATAAAGTCAATAAAAGCTGATAAGTGTCACCATCCATATGAATCTAAAATGAGTCTTGAATGTTTCTATAGTGTAGCTAAAGCTTAATGAAAGCTGCCACGTGTCCCTAGTTAAAGCAACAAAAGCCACCACGTGTCCTTTATTAAAGATACATGGAAAGTGACACCTGTCTCTATTCTCCTTTTGAAACTGCTCAGGTGAGAAGTCTTGTGGATCCCATTTTCTATAAGTTGTTAAAGTTTTGAAGTAGTGAACTATGACAGATGTCAAAATGGAGCACTCCTGAGCAAAGACATATAAAGAGTATAAGCTATGTAGAAAGTGCCGTGTGTTTTCAGTAAGTGTCGTGGAAGCTACCAAGTGTCATTTTCTGATGTCACCTAAATAATGAGATAGTTTTCAAGTGAAAAAGTGGATACTACCAAGTGTCCTCACCTATTTCCCAATGGGAAGCATCCTGTGTATCTATTTCAACCAATGGACTTACAAGGAGATGGAATGTTTTAGATCCAAGAAATATTTTTTTTTAGACACTTCTAGTTCAGTTAGACTTTAGTTAGACCATTGGATTGGGAATGTGCAAGCAATCTAGAGCTAGTCCAATGCTATAAATATGGGTGCAGAGATCACCAAAAAAAATCATTAGAAGATAGAGAAATTTTTTTGTGAGAGATTGTTATCAAGAAGTTTTAGACTTTCTTGTTGTGGCCAGCAATATCATTTGCCTTTGTTCTATTTTGAGTTAGAAATTTTGTATAACTATGCATATTTTTGTGTCTTTTATGTGACTAGAAAATTAATAAGAAGATTGAGTTCTGTGCCTTTGTTGATATTTTCTATGTTATTGTAAAATCATCGAAATTGTGAGCCTTTGATCCTATCTATTTTCATCTTTTACATTGATCATGCCTTGTTTGCTCTTTAATGTAATTGAATCCTAAAGATAGATTCATTGTGCTTGGTATTGGAGGATGAATTAAACTTAGGCAACTCACCATAGATAAAATTTTATTACATTTGTGTTTCTATTTAATTCTTATCCCTTTCCTTATTATACACTTGAGATAAAGAAGAGCCAGCTTCTTTAAAATTTGGAGGTTATTTCAGGTCACAAGTCCCACATTCCTAAAACTTCTCATTGTTGGTGTTAGAAATAGTGCAATTTTAAGCATCAACAATTTTTAGCATGCTTGGTGGGACCAACCAACATTTTTTTGAAGTTTATTTAAAGAAAGATGTATCTATAGAGCTATAAGGAGTCAGAGCTATAGACTAGTAACAAGATCTCAATCTGTTATTACCATTGATTATTTTAAAGAATCAAATCCATCAAGAAATCACCATTTGGTATGTATATTTTTATTACTCAGAACTATGGGTCTTATGCCCCTTCATATATTTTTAATCAAGCTTAGGTTTCTCATGGAATCACCTCAAGTAAAAGGGATGTATATGGTTATGAGTTTTTCCCTTCTTAAGTTCAATATGACCAGTCTTAGCCCTGTAAAGAGCTATATTATTCTTATGCCTAGTCTTCCCAATATGTCACATCTCATACTCAGCTTAGTCTCTTTACCAATCGACCCATTTCCACCTTCAAACAAGCACTACTGGGATATGAAAAGTATGTAGTAGAGCTTGACAATAGAAGGGGATGTGGCCAAGAAATCCCTGATCATGTCATTCGTCAAATGAGAAATGCACTAGATCTGGTTAAAAGTGAATGGGCTCCCATTGAAAGAGCCCATTGGTAAAGGCTTACAAATGAGATGTTGGATGTGAGTGGCTTGATTGCATATTTGGAAGAGAAGCTGAGTATCCATGAGAGGCAGCCTTACCAAGTCTATCAACCTATATAGCCACTACCCCAAGTCTCATATCAAACATATGCAGCCCCTACTCATGAGTCAAGTTGAGCCTGTCAAGATCCTTTCCCCAATCATGTTGAGGAAAGTTTTGAAATAGTAAATATTGTGTTTAAGGCCAATCTTGATAAACAAATTGAATTGGAAAATCTTTAAATGTAGTAGTTTATGTTGGCAGCAAGGGAAGTGGAATCCAAACCCTCACTTCCCTCACACCTTGCAGCCCCATCTTACTAAGGGAAAAGTTTTAATCACAAGGTCATGAGTTGGAAACAAATAATGGAGTCATGGAATAGTAAGGAGGAGAAAGACATTGTCCAAAAGTGTGAAGTATAAAATGAGGCTATTCCTTTTCAAGTCCCTTTCACCCTTCCTCAAGAAGCTTCTTGTTTTTCATGGCAGCCTTCATGCACTCCCCACTTCTATGATGATTCCTATGAGCTTCAAGAAAGACTCTTTCAAGAAAATCTAGCTAAGAGAATTAAGGAATTAGAGGAAAAGATGAGATTTCTTAGTGAAAGAGAGATAGAGCTTTTAGACCTTAGAGAGGAGCCTACACCAAAAGATACCTCTTCTACCAATCCTTAGGTCTCTCAGCATGATGTCAAGATTCCAAGTTGGAAGAGGGAAAATCATGAACTAGCTTGGGACCTTGAAGAAGATAAAATTATTGACTCTTCCCAAGGGAAAAGTTTTGATCCCAAGGTCATGAGTTGGAAACAAACAATGGAATCATGGGATAGAAAGGAGGAGGAGAAAAGTTTTGCTCAAAGCATTGAAGAATTTGATACTACTCTTACTCATGGTGATGATCAAGTAGAAGGTCCTACATTTGAACACACCCCATCTACATCCCTCCAAGAGAGCTATCAAGCCACATCTAATATAGATGAAGTGATGGCCAAATGGAAAGAGGAGAATCATTTGATTCTAGCTTAACGATTGCCTCCTCTCCCACATATGTATAACCATCAGCCTTCCACTTCATCCCTTCTTAAAGAAGAACCTTTTTTAGAGGAAGAAAGTAAGGAGGAGTGTGCTTAGTTCATGGTTGGTCAGGGAGATTTCATGAGTGTAGATGAGAAGGAGATCACCATAGGTGCACCTTTTGATTAACAAGAGGAAAAGTCACAAGATTTAGCCTCTATCTTTGATGAGGAAGAGATAATTTCTTATCTTTTTCTCACTTTGCAAGATATCATGGAGGAGCATGGACACTTCCTTGATCATGTTTTGAATGACTTGTTTGAAGTCATTGGGATAGGTTACACTATTCTTCAAGGAGGCTGTGAACTAGCTAGGGGTGTAGAAGGTAACATTGAGACTCAAATAAATATGAAAAATTATTGCAAGCTATTAGGCTTATCTTTTCAAGAGGTTGGTAAATCTGAAGATGATATTTTTGAAGTCGTCAAGGAGGATGATCATATAATGGAACCTGAGCATGAGGCAGAAGGAGATAAGCTAATAAATGATGTATATCAAAGGGCTTATGGTGATAAACCAATAGCCATCAATTTCTTGATGAGACATGCTAGCATGAAGAACCAGCATTCGACAAGCTTCTAAGAACAAGAAGAGTATGTATATGTTGGAAGCATGTTTGACTCTGATCCATTCAGATACAGGCCAATCAAGGTGGCAAGTGAGAAGAGCAAGTCACCAGAGCTCCATCCCATTCAACCACTTTTCTGGCACCATAAGTCTCCTTGCCATGAAGGAGACTTCAAAAATATTCCCTTTGATCTAAGAGGTAGGCAAATATACCTGGTTAGTTGTATCATAGTTAGATAGTTTCCCTTTTCTTTGTTGGTCTATTTTTCCTATTTTTCTTTCCCAATTTTTATTTTTTATTAAGTTTTCTTTGAACACGTAGCCATAGCTCTGAGCCTTTTTAAAAAAATTCAAAACTCTTGACACATTAAACCTCTCTCAAATCCTTAAATTCATCAAGGTACCTTGCACAGCCACTTTCATGATGTGTCTAACTCACTGTCCCATGAAGATTTAGTAAGATTTGCTAATGGTTATCTAGTTTTAATGCCATTTTAAGACTTTATGGGTCATTAAATACCCCATAACAAGAGCTAAAGCTTAACAGTGTCTCAAACATTCCTGCGTCTACTAGAAAATCCTTGCTACTTGCATTTTTAGTTTATAGCAAACCTGCTTAGTGAAAGTGCCTTCCTTATTACAAAGCTCCATACCTATTACCATAGTTCACTATTTCCAAGTATAGATATAGATATGGAGGGAGCACAGTCTTCACAGTAAGGGTCTAGGATTTATGAATCCATTAATAAGTTTCTCTCACAAGCAAATCATATGCTTCGGCCCTTGCATAACCCTTAAAGACCTATCCATGGACTAGAGTCCTTGAAGTTGGTTATGCAAATGACCTAGCAAAGGTGAAAGATTTTGCAGATAGAATCATGTACCTAATTCTTCAAAATCCTATCAAAACTCTAAGAGAATGGGCACATCAAAGGTGTATTTAGAGGGCCAAGGTTAGACAATATGAAACATTCACAATCAAGATATGGACTTCCCAACTGGCATAATTCATTGTCCCAAGTGTACATCCATGCCCTGACTTGGTTGAAATATGATCTGAATTCTTTCATGCACCCTTAAATACCATACAATAGGGTCCATTCATTGTGAAAATTACACCAAAGGCTATTAGAGACATGTTGGCCCTATATCATGATAAGATAGCCACATTTCCTACCATTGCCAAAATGCAAAAAATGTGGGCAAATGCCAATAATCAATTGAGGTTTTTGAAATCAGAATTGCAATTAAGGGATGATGATACCACTGTGTTGACACTGCCAACAACAAGAGCACAATTTGCACAAGCCAGTCAAGAGGCACTTTCTATGATGGCTTTCATTTTTGGAATGAAAGAGGATATAACTATTTATGAAGAGAAAATGGTCATTCTATTCAGATTGAAAATTGTTGACAAGTCTTAGGAATATCGGCTAGATTTCTCTGAGTAGATTGCATATTCAATGGTTGAATAACTCACCCAGTTCAAATCTAAATGGATTTTTAGGTATTCTTCTTATCTATTTCACCTTATATTATATCAAAACTCTAGCATTTTTTCCCAATACATGTATCTAAATATGTATTACCCAAGCTTCGGTCTACATAGGACCATCCTTGTGTCTGTATTGACACATATATTGTCTAAAACCAGTGACCCATACAAATTTTGGGAATTTTTTGTTTCCCTACTTTTTGTCATCTAAGCCCAGAGCTGGTTGTAAATAGATTGACTCAAAGTGTCTCATGCCTTATGACCAATTACCCTATTCCTTTTGATTACTTTTTTGGATCCCATCATACTATTATAAGAGTCCATGGTTTTAGTGGAGAATCAGTGATGCTACGTAATATTTTTACCCTTAGGTTAGCATTCTTAGAGGTCACTAGGCAAGTGTCTATGGTGGATAATGAATATGGCATCGAGAAGAAAAAGAAGAAAATGTATGATGTTCCATGGGTAACAAACAACATGGCCCTAGAGGTTAGAGATGCTAAGCTCATGTTGCTAAGAAAGCTAGCCTTCTTGGGTTTCTTTCTAATTGAAGATAAATGGGGATATGACCCAAATGGTTTCATAACTTCATGGGACAAGAATAATAAGGTTATTGCAAGAATTATGCATGAGGGCCATCCTTTTTAGGAAAATAGAAGAAATCTTAGGGAAGATATTTCTAATTTTTATGTAGAATTGATGGATTTGCCCCTTCAAGAAGACAAGCCATGGGAAACTTTTTATGTTAAGCAAAGGGATTTTGATCCTAAAATTAGAATGACTTCTAGTTTAAGAAGAGCATTAAAGAACAAAGACTGGAACTCTAAGAAAATAGAAGCCTATTGGAAATATAGGCAAGAGATTTGTGAGACAACTCACTCTTTTGGAAATGTGGATTCAAATGAGAAATGGGAGGAACTTTGGGATGAATGTCATCTATCTCCTATCTCTAGCCCTGATACAAGCAATTTGTAGACATAGGGTGGAGAGTCAGAAATTAGAGCAGAATCTAGTCAAACATTATAGACCCCAAGGCAAACCTCAGCTACAGTCACTGTAACTGTTTGGCCCCAATCTCTCAGTGCCATTGAAAAAAAAATTTGGTATCCTCACCATCAAAAGCTTCTCCATTAGTGTCCTCCTTTTGGGTTCCCATTTCCATACATTCACCACTAGCAGTAGCGATAAATGTTGAAGAGAAGGAAACACAACCAGAAGAAGAAATGCCAAGGAAACATAAGAGGTTGAGGTTTCAACTTGATTCAAAGGAGGGGAAGAACCCTCACAACACCAACCATAGAGTACTTTGATTGCTCTTTAGGTAAGTGTTGTTTCTCCTTCTTCTCAATCTCTCTCTTCTTCTCTTGGGGTGACAATCTTGTCGAGCCAAATAATATCCCCTACCACCTCTGTTGTGCTCATTTCTCATTTTGCCCCATCTATCCATACTCAAGCCACATCATTCCCTCATTTTTCCCCCTCTATCCCAAATAAATTATCTCCTTAGATTTCCCCTAGCCAACATTTGGCTATTCCATATGGCTTTCCACAAGGTTATTTTTTTGCAGGTGGGCACATTAGCTCTCCTTCTACCTTTCAAACTCAAGCAGATGTTGCTAAGAGGGCAAAGGAAGCCCAAATGGAGAAAAAGAAGATCAAATATAATAAAGCCCTGGCTACACCACATATGAGGTCATAATTTGACCCAATCCAATAGAAACTAACGGTGACCCATTTGTCACCTAATGTAATCCAACCAAATGAGCAGATGCAGCTTGAAGATTATAAAATGAATGCAATGGCTATAGACATGTCCCTTTTCAGACCACAAGATAGGGTTTAGCTACTAAATGAATCCACTTCTATAGTAGCTAATGGTTATTTGAAAATATCAAAGAATCTATAGAAGATGGAGGCTGATCTAGCCCAAGAGAAGGCAAACTATAGCAGTTTGACTACACAAATCAATACCAAAAGTAATGAAATAGAGATTCTCAACAAATAGTTGTAAGATACTATTTATTTTCAAACTCACTAGGATATTCAAGCCCAAAATGATTATTTGAAAGTAGGTTTAATGCAGGTGAAAGATGTAGTGACAGCCTTAAGGTGGGAAAAGGCAACATTACAGGAAAAATGTGAGGAAAGCTTGCTACAGGTTGCTCAACTTTAATAGAAGTTGTTGAATGAGCAGAACAATACCACTGCTATACAGGCATAACTTCAAGCTGAGTGACAAATGATAGAACAATTGACACTTGATTTAGCTAATAGGCCAAAGAATACAGGGGTTTTGAATCTAGTTAAGGAGCTTTATGTATCAATATGGAAAAGAATCTCTGAGGAGATTACTTAGCTCAGACCCTCTTTGAACTTTTTGCTAAATGCACATAGATCATGCAAAAAGGTGGAGACTTCAGTTGAAGACACTCTATCCACTATCTCTTTGAGAGTTTTTGACTCTCAAATGCTACTATAAAAGCTATATGATGCAACTGATGGAACACTATCAGTAGTAGGGATTAGTGATAGAATGATCACTACCAAAAGAGTGAATGAAGTTCTCAATTGAAACTCTGTAGCAATCAATTATAAAGAGCTTTTATATGTGGTGAAAGAAGCAATCAAAGACATGAAACAACACATCGAAGATCTGGTGCAATTGGGACTTCCCTCCCCTTTTCCTGATAGCGACACTGTGTTGATGGTTGATGAGATTAAACCTTTGTTGTTAGCTAGACAAAATGATCAACTAGTTTTCCAAGGTTTAAGGGATGATTCATTAGTACCTAAAGTGGAAGCTATCTTGATTCCCATGTCCTAGCTTGAATTTAAATTGAAGGCTATAGTTCATATTTTGCAAAACAAAATCACACAAGGATATCATCAACCTTGATTTAGCCTTCCACGAATTGTAAAATAAGTAGGGATTATCTGATGATGAGTGGTTTGTTTATTAGACAACCTTACTAAATTTGTGATTTTTGTCACATTTTTTTATACATTCTTTAGATTCTTTTTAAGCAAGCTCAAAATTCCTTGGGGTCACCAAGAACTGTAGAGTAAAAAACTCTACATTTTTTTAAAAAAAGTTTCAGTTGTGTGCTCCAATTTTTATCCCTACACATTTTGGTTTGAAGCAGTGAAGTTTTTGACATAGAGCACAGGTGTGAGTTTCTTTTTGCCTAAATTTTGTCTAAGTTTCAAATTCTCATGGAAGCTACCAAGTGTCATCGGCCAAGACACATTTTAAACTTTCTATAAGTTGTTTGAAACATGCCACGTGTCATGTGGTAACTCAGTAGAGCATGATAAGTGTTGGCATCTGCATTTCAAATTTCTTATGAGTTTCAAAAGCCTCTTTCAATAAGCTTCTCTTAGGGTCAAGTAAAAGTAACCAAGTGGCAACTGTGGAAGGTTTCAATATGTTTTTCTAAAATCAACGAAAGATGCCACTTGTCCCTAGCTAAAGAAAGCAAAAGCTACCGCATGTCAACATCTAAAATATCTTCATTTTGTTTCATTATTAAGTAAAGACTATGGTGGGCCCCAAGTTTTGTTTCTAAAGTTAGTAGAAGCTGCCAAGTGTCACCATTTGTATGAATCTAAAATGAGTCCTAAATGTTTCTACAATGTAGCTAAAGCTCAATGGAAGCCACCACATGTCCCTAGCTAAAGCAATGGAAGCTGCCATGTGTCCCTTATTAAAGATATGCAAAAAGTGACACCTGTCTCTGTTCTCCTTTTGAAGCTGCTCAAGTGAGAAGGTTGTGGGTCCCATTTTCTATAAGTTGTTAAATTTTTGAAGTAGCGGATTGTGATAGATGTCAAAATGGAGCACCCCTGATCAAAGACATATAAAAAGTATAAGTTATGCAGAAAGTGTTGCGTGTTTTTAGTAAGTGCCACTGAAGTTACCAAGTGTCATTTTCTAGTGTCACCTAAATAATGAGATAGTTTTCAAGTGAAAAAGTGGATACTACCAAGTGTCCTCACTCATTTCACAGTGGGAAGATTCTTGTGTATCTATTTCATCTAATGAACTTGCAGGGAGATGGAACATTTCAGATCCAAGAAATATCTTTTGTTAGACACTTCTAGTTTAGTTAGAGTTCAGTAAGACCGTTGGATTGGGAACATGCGGGTAATCTAGAGCTAGTCTGATGCTATAAATATGGGTGCAGAGATCACCAAAAAAAATCATCAGAAGAAAGAGAGAATTTTTTGGGACAGATTGTTATCAATAATTTTTAGACTTTCTTACTATGGCTAGGAATATCATTTGCCTTTGTTCTGTTTTCTTGAGTTAGAAAGTTTGTATAACTGTGCATGATTCTATGCCTTTTATGTGACTAAAAAATTAATAAGAAGACTGAGTTCTGTTCCTTTGTTGATATTTTTTGTGTTATTGCAAAATCATCTAAATTTTAAGCCTTTGATCCTATCTATTTTCATCTTTTACATTGATCATGCCTTGTTTGCTCTTTAATGTAATTGAATCTTAAAGATAGATTCACTGTGCTTAGTATTGGAGGATGAATTAAACTCAAGCACATCACCATAGATAAAATTTTATTGCATTTGTGTTTTTATTTAATTCTATCCCTTTCCTCATTATACACTTGAGATAAAGAAGAGCCAGCTTCTTTAAAATCTAGAGGTCATTTCAGGTCGCAAGTCCCACATTCCTGAAATTTCCCATTGTTGGTGTTAGAAACAGTGCAATTTTAAGCATCAACATAATCCATAATTACATATATACATATTTATATATGTTTTGAATTTATTCTCATATCTTGTGTTCCTTAATTATCATTAACTCCATTTTAAACTAAAATACAAATCACATTAACACCACACAACATGTAAAACACAAAGTAAATGCATTAAACACAAACATAAGCTAAGAAATATTTTGTTATGTGCCATATGGTACATTGACTTATTGAGATCATTTGACACAAGTTTAACCCCCAAATTAAACTTCCATGAACATGAAATAGTTCAAATTCAACCATTTTACAAATTTTTAAACTCAATCTAAACTGTACATCAAACACTACTTGAAAACATCATTCAAACATTCATCTAACCATACTACATAGTTGATAAAAAAATAATTCAACTGATAAATTTTATACCTATATTTTTACTCATCTATGTATATATGCCTATGACAATGTGGCCTACTTTAATTTTATATTACTCATAAAATCTATTTAATGGATTCTTATGTTACTTAACATATAATCTTAATTAACAATTCTATTCAAAGAACATAACATAAATAATAATCCAATCCTTTTATATAACTACCTATCGATTATATTGACTGTCTTATTATGTTTACAAAACTTGAGAATTTAACACTTGTATATACATCAAATAAAAAATAATTCATAAATCTATGGTATGGTAAACAACTAATATTTATACACAGTCAACCATAACCTTTTATGCACAATTGACACATAATCATTTATACACAGTTGACACCAACTCATTTATACACAATTGAATATATCTCCTAAGTTAAGATGAATAACAACTTACATCTATCTCATAAAAACATGCATGCATAGGTGACAACAAATTAATAATAATCGGCCATTTCTAAAATTAAATAAAATGAAACACAACAAAAAAAGATCCAATAAAACCTAGTTTAAATTGAAAAATCCAACATAACCCAAAATCTAAGACAATATCTAAAGATGTAAAGATAAATGGATACATAGATTATTTTAATATTTAAATGAGCTAAATAAAACATAGTCAAATAAATGATCATCAAAAATCCTATTTCGAACCCCTAACCAAAATAATGTCTCGAGTGGTTTTAATAACATGCAGTCATTTTGACTCACGAAACATAACACACTATCATATAAATAAAACAAAGAAGGATGTATTTTTAGTAGTTAACCTAAGATTTCAAACCCATGTTATACTTAATTGAATCATTGATTTGATTTTGTGCGGGGATTCCTTCTCCCACATGGTCGAATCCTTGATTCTTTCAAGGGTTTAAAGCTCTAAAACAACCATTTTTTAAATGTCATATCCATTTTATCTACAATCTGTATAACATGAATAATTTTTTTTTGAGTGAACCAAAGAACAAAACCTATGTCTTTAGTTCCCTCTAAGTATATTTTATCCTTTGGTCTATGAATAAAATTCCCCCTTTTCCTTATTTTTCTTCTCTAGTCGACCCCGACCTCTATCTCTTTTTCAAAACTCCCATGCCCCTTTATTATTTTCATATTCATCTACATGCCATAAAAAACCTCTAATTTCATGGAAAACCCTTTTTAATCATAATTTATCAAATAATGACTCACCATAACACCATAAATTCCTAGCATGATTCCAACAACTCACCTCAATATTCATTTTAACTTGCAGTCAAACCCTAGCCATTTTGAGTTGCATGGTTTGAACAAAAAAGACAAACCAAACCAAATTATGACTCCAAAATTAGGGTTGGCATCATATTATATCAATAAAAATAATTATTATGTTTAATAAAAGCTTGAATGCTTATCCAAAACCTTAAAAATTTAAACAATCTAAGCTAATACCAAGTTAACCCTTAGGTATTTAGAAATATGTCACCCTAGGTACCATATTAGTCACTTCCACCTAAGTCTAGGTTAGATAAAGTTTATAAAAATAATTTTATTGAATAATATACAATGTAATTTATTTATATGTCATGAATATTTTGAGGTGTGTTCACATTATTAATATGTAATAACAAAAATATTGTTGTTAATATTACGTTAATAACTTATGGGCTAGTTTTATTAGTGTTTGGTAATTTGATGGTAACAATATACTCATATATAGTGTCTAGTTAGTCAGGATAATATTTGGTTGAGAGATTATATGGATCTCACCATCTTAAATATAAGAAACTTATTTCCTAAATATTTATAATCATTCATATGAATTAATATAGTGTGTAGTCTAATATTATTGATTTTTATTGTTACCTATATGTTCAGATCTTTATGAAACTCTTGTTATTAATAATATCTAGTATCAGAGTAGTCTAAATATTTCCCTATGATGGATGATTAATTTTTTTTATAAGGGTAGCTCTATTTTTGTCTTGGTTTCCCCAATGCATGAGAGTTTGTAACATATTTTATGAGTGCCTATTATTTTTTGGGATTAGTTTTTTAGATTTTATTAGTATAGCATGAGGTAATTCACATCCAGTGATCCTCACCATGGATCTACAGATCCATATTTTTCATTGATGATCAAATTTTGCCTTGGTTTTGGATACAAGTATTTTATTTTAGTCCATGGATTAGATATATACTTATAGCTATATAATACTACATTCATTCGATCAAGATATTGAATCTCCTTACCTCTTGAATTACATTCATGGCTCTCCTAGATGGTTGTCACTCAGCATTAGTTTCATAACTCTCTATATAGTGTAGTCTCAATGTGGATTTGACCTTTGGTTCCATCAAAAAAATTCCATTCAAATTAGGTTATTGGTTAAATCAACATACAACTCATTCAAAAATAGCTATCATTAATATCTCACCTCATCATTCAACTCAGATCTATGTTAAATTTAGCATCAAAATTGGAATTTGGCCTAAATCAAATAAAACTTTATGATATATTTTCTAGTTTATATAATTCTAATGTTACTATTTTTCATCTTCCATCTTTAATCTATAGTCTACATTATCAACTTTCAAAGATAGGAGTACCTCAATTTTAAATTGATATCTTCCCATTGATTATGCCCATTATTGGATTAAAAATATGCTCAAATTATATAAGACACAAGGATCTAAAGAAGATTATTAACCCATCTATGAACTCAATGCAACATCTAATCATTCTAATCTATCAAAACTAGTGTGTATTAGTTCATAGATCATCTTTGTGTATCTAGCTATGCATTCTAGAATGCTTTATACCTCAAATCTTCATGACTAGTTATATGAGGAGAATCTAAGAACATCCAACTCTGCACCTCATTTAGTTTTGCATAAGTTCATATTTTGTTGTTTGTGTTTTTAGTTTTATTTTTAGTAAGCATTCATTTATAGTTTAGTCAATAGTATTTTAGATCATAGCGAGCCATTTTTTTTATAAGCCTTATGGCTTAGTTTTATTATTATTATATTCTTGTCTTTTATATCAAGCTCTTTTTATTAGATTATTATTAAAATGTCAAAATTAAGTCATTTTTTGTCAAGAGTCTTATTTTTACATAAGAATAGAGTCTTTTTAGTGAGTCATTGATTATGTGTCATCATCAAAACCATTTGTCTATACATAGATGCAATATAACTTATACACAATGCCTTGAGTCATATTTCCAAATAATGATGGGGATCTCCCTTAAAAAATCAATGCATCTAAGCTTCATCACCATTTTTCCTGATTAAGGAGCATCTCTTACTAGAGGAAGGAGGAAATGGAGACTGGAGGTTTCATAGCCTCTCATTAGCCACTAGTGACGAGGCCACTTTTACTTTAGTCATAAATTTTATTTTCAATTATGTGTACTTGAATAAGAATAGAAGAGAATTATTGTTCACATGTGTGGCATTTATTTTAGTGTGGTGTGTTTTACATCAAATTGCCTAATGCCAACCATAGTTTTTTAGTGGTAATGGAAATTATCTATGTTGTTTTTGTTTGGGTGGCAACAAAAATTAAAAGAGGCTAAATAAGATGACAATGAGGATTTATTATTCATCATATTACATTTTATGATTTGTGTGTGTTTCCATTCCCCTTGTAGATTGGATAAAATGAGAGTTTATATATAATGGAATGTGGAAACAATTGTATAAGAGCGTAGCTAACTGCATAAATCCTCTAACTGTAGAGATCATCTGACAGTCTTAATTATTTATGGAAATGATCAGCCAATGAAACATCTATTGTGTTCTCATGAAGGAAATGTAGGATGTGATCTTTATATAGTAGTGGTCATGTTTAGAAAGATCCATACAACAAGACTTATAGAGTAGTATGCAGACCTAAACATATGCATTGGCATATGATTCTGTTTGGACCAATTATTGAAGATGTATATTCTCCCCATACACATATTAAGGGGGTATAGATTATGATTAATAATTTTAATAAGTGGGTGAATGTTGAGGTGTGTTCACATTATTAATATGTAATAAAGTAAATATTGTTGTTAATAGCTTACAGGTTAGTTTTATTAGTGTTTGGTAGTTACTCAAATATATTGTTGGTAACAATATATTCATATATAGTGTTTGGTTAGTAAGGAGATTATTTGGTTTAGAGATTATAGGGATATCATTATCCCAAATATAGGAAACTCTTTTATTATATATTTTTAATCATTCATATTAATTAATATAGTGTGTAATATAATATTATTACTTTTTGTTGTCACCTATGTGTTTGGCTCTTTGTGCAAATCACCAATAATGTGTGTGTGTGTGTGTGTGTGTGTGTGTGTTCTAATGATACTTTTATATTGAATGCTTGTAGGTACATACCTATATGGGGTTATGAAATCAACAATAAGTAAATTTATATAAAGAACATATAAAACTAAAACAGTCCTTAATAGCAATAAAATTATAATCTTATAAAATAGTAACAAGTGTAACCAAAAAAAATAACATATGAACATGGATTTAACCTAAATCAACATGATCAAGCATGAATTAATCAAACACAACTCAAATTAAATAAATTATGAATTTATTTGTACTACATGGTGTGTGAAGGGTTCCTCACCAAATCTTTACACCCTTAACATTTCCATTTGCAACACCTTCCTTGATGATAGTCTCCCTTCATATCTTTCTAGAGAGTGGACTTTTTCCTATATCCACCTCATAAATGTAAATGGTAGTTAGCTCATAATAATGATAATCAATAAAAATGTTACTAAAGCACAATAATATTGAATGAGCATAATCCACATTCATATGAAACTCATGTATAATTAATCAATCAAGTAATCAGTCACACACAAATAATCATTATATGTCTATCCATACATCAGCATAATGAAAAGAGTTTGCTACAAAAATAATTAAATGACATTAAATCCATTAATATTTGTTTAATAAGAAAATAAAGCTTAGTGAGAAAATTGAGATGTAACATTTTTGGCTAAAGTTTTCATTTTTTTCTTGTGATTGTGGATTTGTGAATTTAGGATTGCATAATATGAATTTAGTGAGATAAACCTTGAAATCATTAACCAAATCTATGAATTTATCCTCTAAAATTCTAAAATTGCTCTATTTTACCCTCGGCACTATGAAACTATGAAATCAATCTTAAAAATGGTGAAATCATTGAGCAAACAATAAATTCATATGGCAAGAAAATAAGTGTTTTCCTTTGATTTTTAAGATAACTATGAAATTGTTTCACATTAGTGAATGTGTCTACTTTAGTAGTGAAATTATTTTTTACATCAGTAAAATCAAATTTTTAGGTAGTCAAATTGCATGTATGAGTTATGAATTCATTCCCCCAAGCTTCAAAATTGTTTACTATCTATAAAATTTCCAAAAAATTACAAAATAATTGCTCTCTAGTTTTGTGTTTTTCTTTCAGTATTTCCATGTCCATGAAATCATTTTATTAAATCATAAAATCATTTTCCAGAGTAAAAAAATAAGTAAACAAACAAAAAAATCATTTAAGAATCATTAAAATTTCCACTATATGTTTTTTCATTCAAGTTTGATTGTGTTTTTTTAATGATTAAACAATTTCATAGTTCATAGTTTATCACCTAAATACGAAAGTGTTCCAGAGAGTTGAAACTTGTGTTTTTGTTGAAATAACTTGTATGAATGTAACTTTGACTAAAACACAAATTAATCCCTTAACTTATTTGCATTTAATTAAACCAAGAAAATATAGTTTGAGTGTTTTCAAACAATTTTTCATTTTGCACAATCCAAATTTTACAAAGGTTAAAAACACATTCACATTTTATTGAGTTGTTTTAAAATTCACTTAAACATTTTTATAATAGAAATTTAAAAACTTTTACAAGTGCAAACAACAAAGTCAAGTGGTTAAATTTCATTTCACATTTCATTTATTACTTTAAAAGGAATATAAATCTTATATTATGTGCTCATATGACCTTTATACAAGCTTTCTTGGACTTTGCGCATATGTTCTCCCCCATCCCCTTTATAAAAAGTGGGTGATAAAGATTTCTTGATTCGTTGCTTTTTTTTTCATTCCAAGCCTATAAAGAACATTTTCTATGCTCTCCCAAAGTTTTAATAACTTAGGTGATTCAAAAAATGACATTTAAAGTCCTAATTTTATTTATTTATTTTATGCACTTGGCTTGTGGGTTGGATTTTATCACCTCCTCATAAGTCCTTTAGGGAAGCGTTGACCCAAGATTTCATCTCGCAAAATAATTTTAACCCTGAACCATAGTGGGGTATATAAATCAGGGCATGTGATACTGTAATTTCTAGGAGGTTGAGCAATAGCCTCTCTGATCATAATGAAAACTTGAGTTAGGTCTAGCTAAACATAAAACTCGACTAAGAAGTCCATATATGGATTCATTATTCAATGGAATAGAAATTTGCATAGTAAGTTATCCAATATGAAATCAATTGATGTGAGTGAATATCTTGTGTTAACCACACTTGAGACCATCTATAACATGCAAAACTTATAGTTTTTAAATAAACCCCACTTACTGTAGAAATATTGTCAATGCAAGGCAAGTAGTTTTAATTTCCATATCACCATATAACTTATTAAGATAATAGGGTGCCTAAAAACCATAATTTTCATGCACATATAAATGTATTAGATTAACAATTTATTTCCTCACAATAAGGAGTATATCAATGAAATTTTACAATATAAAATAACAGTTATTAGGGGTATGATGATACACTTAGGTGTTTTTTTATCTATTTATTTCACTTTCATTATTTTAAGTCCAAAACTATTTTATTTTTCAAAAGCATGTCAAAATAATTTATGAACCAATTACATGTTTGTACACCCCTTTTAGCCTAAAGAGGTGTTATTCTACCCATTTGATACCACAACTTTACCTTAGACATTTTCAAAACATTTGTGTGTATATGTCACTTTTTTGAAAGGGGCATCGTTATGCTACCCATTTCATCCCAACTTTTTGCCTTAGAGTTTTGAAACAAAAAACAATGTCATAACTTTTGAGTGAGATAGCATCATTACATTACTCATATTGTTTCAAAACCTTTGCCTTGTGTTAAACTGAATTCAAAACCATATATGCCTTTGGTCTAAAATTGGTATTTTTATGCCATCCATTTGGGTCTAGAATTTTATCTACTTGAGAATAAAGTCTTCTAAACCAAGTTCTAAATTTGTCTTGTGAAGTTCAGATTCAAACATTAAGTGGTTTATCCCTATGCCTTGTTTAATTTTGGCTTGGTTATTTACCTCTTACTTATGAATTGTAAAATTTGGACTAATTCCTTACTTTCTTAGAGGATATTTTTGGCTATATTTAGGAAGTGGTATTTATTTTCATGTGCATCACATCTATTTTTTATCTTAGAACTAAGGTAAAAACTCTCTTTTCAAGTATAACCTTAAATGTGGTTAGTTTACATTTGAGTCTTACTAATTAGCTGGACTTGAATTCTTTACTCATCATTATTATTTTTTATTACTTGATATAGAATTTCCTAGTTATTTTTAGGCATGTGCCTAAGGTCCAATGTCTTTTACCAATGGTTAAGTTTGTGTTTGAATCCATGTGCCTAATTTGAGTCCAAGTGTTTCAATTTACTATATTAATTTTCTTATCATTTTTAACTCAACCAAGTGTGTTTTCAAGTCTAATTTGTGTATTTTTCCCATATACCTATCATTTTCCTTTCATTTTTAGATGTAGTTATTTTCAAGTCCAGCATTGTCCCTTATTCCCAAAGACCTAGCACCATTTTTTGTCTTTAACCTAGATTAGAGTTGTTTTCAACACTTTACCAAGAACCAAGATTCAAAACTTACCATTTAATTAACAATTTATATGTGGGACATTAAACATTAGACCTTGGAGACATTTTAGACTAAGTTCATCATTACAAAATTTGGAGAATAACTCTATTCCTAGGCCAAGTTTATACCAAGTTTACCTTTTAGACCAAGTTTATAGACGTACCAATTTTTAAATATTTATCATTTATATCACATTTTAAGATTTTTTATAACTCTATACTTTTTATTCATGAGATTTTAGCTATATATTTGGATATTCCCTACTACACACATAGTGGAACCATGTACAATCTAGATTATGATAACATGGTCATGAATGATAGATTTTTTCAAGACCAATATGGGAATGATGTAGTTCATGACATGGATCCCTATCCCCTTACACTATTAAATATGTGTAACAAATACAAGATCTAGTATCACACTACTTGGTTAACACACATCCTTATCTAGGGAAAGAAAAAGAACAAACATCCTAATACTTTGCTAGTGTGTTATCTATTGTCAAACAAATTCAATAACAACCGTACTACATCACCATGCCATCAACATATAGCCCATACTTATTTGATCATCACTTGATTGAAAATAAGAATGAGGTTTTAGTCATATCCATAGAGGTAGGGGTTAAGTTTATATCATAATTATGCCATGAAAACTTACTTAGTCTAATTAAAGTGATGAGAAATGTACCTTACACCCAAACTATCAAACATGGTTCTACTAGTTATCCTCAAGTGCTCATGTCAATTTCATACTAAGATCTGAATATGATTCCAAAATTAAAGTTCCCCATGGAGGACCAATTCATACAAATGTAACAATTATATCAAACCTATCTTAATTTATCATGCAATTTTAATGTCATGGCTATATCAAATGCTCCACTTATAGAGATAAATCCTTCAATAGGAGTGCCAGTTGATTTAATAGGTGAATATAATATGGGTATAGACCCATTTTACAAAATTAATTAAGTAGGTGACTTGTTTAATGTTCCATTCATTGAGGAAGTGATAGTTGCCTCTAATTAGGACAACATACCAAATACATTAGATAATATGCAAGTATCTTCTAATTTTGGCCAAGGTGAGCTAAATGCTCTAATAAATGACACTCAATAATATGTGCCTATATCCAATACCATGATTTTTTCACAATAGTAGGGGGAAATTTATTACTTCCCAACCCTAGCATATTACTCCCACTCCTCAACAAACTACTTCTTCAAGCACATAATAATAAGGGATAAGTAACTAGGTGCCAAAAAATCTTTTGAATAAACAAGTGATGAATTTTATCCCACCTCAATAGGTGATGACTAATATTATATGGAAATAGGTATAGTCTAATTTACCACTACAATAGAGGCATGACACTACACCACCTCAGTAGGGGAAACAAGTGTTCCACCTTAATAGTCACAAACCAACATACCCCAATAATTTCACGTGTTGTCTAGTTAGCAACAAATTTTTATTGGCCAAAGATAAATGCCAAACACTCAACAATTATCTAGTTAATAAAAGGTGTTTGTGAAATAAAGAAGTGCTAATGTCTATAAATTACCTATTAGGCAACCATTGCATTTTACTCAACAAGTGACATAGATTCAAAGATAGGGCCTTGGTCAACAATAATTTCCATTTATTTAGATGGGTTTGACTAGTCAACATCAATTCCTTACTCAGACTCAATATGCACAATACCTTCTATAAATCCATATCTTTCCATCATAATCCCAATTCCCTCACACTCAAGGCCATATTCTAAATCTGAACCAAAACATTTATCAACAATGTATGCGATATCAACAACAACATCCCAATCCATAGATGCATATTCCTAGTCAATTCACCCATAAAACCAATATACCACAACATTCCATACCTTCATTGCACCTAGATCAAGGCAATCCATATTTTATTGCCCAACCACAACCATAACCAAACATACCATCAAGTTTCTTGCCTCAAGAACTAAAAATTATGAAGGATGTAATTATCACCATTCAAACATGAAAGCATACCAAGAAATCCAAATTGGATGATGTGTGTTCATACCCATTTAACATTGAGTATCTTTAGAAACTATTTCCTTTAGGTTATGAACCACCAAATTTTGACAAGTAAAAGGGTAAAGGAGACCCTATGGGGCATCTAACATAGTTTTTTGTCACTTTTCATCTACTGGCCTATATTGACATATACCTACACCTTTTTCCTCAAATTCTAACTAGACAAGCTTTAGAGTGGTTTCCCAATTTACTAAAAAGTCTAGTATCTAACTTTGACAATCTCTCAGATAAATTTGTGCAATTTCTCCTACAATATCGAGCATGAAATTTTACTAGTAGATTTGAGTCAGTCTAAGAAAAAAAAAATTGAGATATTTTTGAGATACTTATAGATGTAGAGATTAATTTATATTTGCTTTTCCAATTACTTAAAAGATAAATAATTGGTATCTATGTTTACCAAAAAATTGTAGAATAAAATATCTTATCACTTAGAGATTTAGTGTGCACATACAATCAAGGAGATTATCAAAAAAGGCATATAGATTAAAAATGACCTTATCAACAAAAGGATTATCAAGTTAAATTCCTCAAACTATAATATGAGCCAAATCCAAAATGCAGGCCAAAGTTAGAGCCTTAGACTAGTCTAAGCACAAGCATTTGCACTAGCTCAAGCTAATAACTATGAAAAAAATCAAACCATAGAATGAAAACAAGAATATTTTTGTTAATGGATTAATTAATTCATGTCATTTTTAAATGGTGTAAACACCATATACTTAACCTATGCTATAAATGCAGTTCATTCTACAGTAATAGCCTATCCCCCAAGCACAACTTGTACCTCAATCTAGACCAACTCCTTAAATGCTATATACAACACCTTTGAAAACCCTTCCTCCAAGAAGAAGACCGACTCCTATATTCTTTACAGACCTTAGCGAGCCCATTAAAGTAGTGTTTCACAAGTTAGTCATAGCTAATATTATTAGTTGTCTTATTCTAAAACACTATCTTGAGGGTATACCATATCCAAACTAGTACAAAGATCATGAGTCCTATGATTACCATTATGTCCATGGAAATTCTATACATAATTGTGTGCATTTGAAGTACCTTATAAAAAATATGTTGGAAAATGGAGAGATTTAGTTGGATAATAGAGCATCTAATTCTAATCAAAATTTAGGTATCTACCAAAATCCCTTTCCATTACATAATAATGTCAATCAACAACAAAAAAAATGAATACCATAGTAACAATAAAAAAATGATATTATTAGCAACAACCATAATAATAATAAAAATATTAGTAATAATAATAAAATCATTAGCTGAATGGGAGGAACCAAGGCCAAAATGACTCCTATAATCAACATACTTACCATGCAGTTGCACATGACTACAATAAATTTATAGGTCATATTATGGGTGAAAATGTTTCTACCACTACCATAAATCCTAGAATAAATGCCAATAGACTAGGACCATTAGCTTATACTAGCAATAAACCTACATATGTTGATAATCCTTCCTTGACTTGTGATTCTAGATAAGTACAATAACTACCAAGGATTACCATTTTAGGACCCTATGTTGATAACTCTTAATTTCCCTATGACCACAACCAAGTGAATTGAAAACCAATAATTATCCTCTCTATTCCATCTCCATCATCTTCTAATTATAATAGTTATGTATCAAATCTAGATTGTTTAATCATAACTCAATGATCTAAGATTACCATCCTAGGATCATAACCTCCTGCCAATGAACCAATCCAACCCATTGTGCTAGTTAGGAGTAATCCAATCACCACTATTAATGAAAATATATATTGCATTATGGATTAACTCTAAAAGACACCTACACTAATTTCCATCATGGATTTGTTGCATACATCTACCATTCATAGAAATATCCTTACAAAACTTTTAATCCAATCCCAAGTTCCAAATGACATAACCCTAGGCAAATTCCAAGTTTTGGTTGGACACCTAGCCCTAGGCCAATAATTGACCTTTGACAAAAGTGATATGTCATCCCATGGCCCTCTCCATAATAATCCCCTATACATTAAATTTATCATCATGTGGCACAAATTAAAATGTTTCCTCATAGATAATGGATTGGGCCTGAATATTGTGCCTCTAAAGCTAATCAAGCATTTGGAATATATAGTAGCTGACCCTTAGCCAAAAACTATTACTATTAAGGCCTACTATAATGAATAATAGGAATCACAAGGAACCATATATTTGATATTTATTTTTGGGCCTTTGACCCATGATACACTTTACCACATTATAAACCTAGACTTGTCATACAATTTACTTTTGGGCAAACCATCGATACATGAAATTGGTGTAATCCCTTCAACATTACACCAATGTATTAAGTTTCATCAATCAGGGATGGAGGTAACTCTCTATGGATATTTACATATATATGAATATTTCAAGCATTTAGAGGTTGAATATGAATGTTAAAACTACCATTTTGTCCTAGACCTAGTACCTAATAATGGAAAATACAAAGAGATACTTGTAAAATTTCTAGAGGCCAATTTTATAAACCCTAATAGCCTTGCCTCATATTCACATGTACCTCCTTTTTAAATGGCTAATCATTTTATCATCTCAGATAATGGTCTAGGAGAGTATTTTACCCATGATACATTCCATATTTCCAAGCTTCCATAGAATCCCAAGACCTATGGAAAGCCCAAAGCTAATCCAAGTTGTATGGAATGGTGATGGAAGGGAAAAGGAAATATTCATATCCTAGTGCCTATTATTTTCACACTAACCATTAGACAAGAAGAGGACCCACTTACCAATGATGATTATTGGTTATATAATGACAAATTGGTTGATTGTTATCGAATTAAAAAATATCCCATCCCTAACAAGATCATGGCTAACTAAGTGTATGAAGGTGGATGCCTAAGGTAAAATCATTAGGGTACTCTTGAACCAATTTCTATGACTAGATATAAAGGAAATCATGGTCTCATATTTAAACTACCTAGGGGTGACCCCACATATCTTATTCATATTATAACACCAACAACTAGTGATGATGGTGTAAGCAATGAATTAGAGTCTAATCATATCATACATGAAAACCTTGATAGTACCAACCTATTTAACCCATATACCATTAGCACCATTATGCCAGTAATCTAACATTATATGCTTCCCCTTTATCATCCTCAAATTATATATTTGAACTAGTCAGAATCCAAAATACTTTAGACAAGTTTGATAATTATGAATCCTTTTGTAATTTTATGGGCCTTAGAGATAATATTCTATTGGGAGACCATAAATAAGGGTTCTTTATAAAACTAGATTTGGTAACCTATTTTAAAGAGCGGGTGAACACCCTTAGCCAAAAACAAAAGAATAAAACATTGAGGTATCAAAGTGAAAACCTCTTTGAGGTACTTTTGGATAAGGGAAAATGTAAAGAGGAAGGCTAGTCTTTAGGTGAAAACCTATTTCAGGCACCATTATACAGGGGTGTTTACCTTTCCTTGAATGAATCTTAGGAGATCACCAATGTTGAACTTACTTTTAGGTCTAAGTTAAATATAAAGGAACACCATGCTTTTAATCAAATTATCAAAGAATGTCCTACAACATTTGTTACATGGAAATTTATATCCTTACATGATTCATATTCGTGTTTCTTAAGAGAGCTTAAAGAACTAGTTCGACTAGAGGACTTTGCCATTATAGGCTAATTCACATCCTTGCCAACCATTATGGAAGATGGATTGACTCCCCTAGTAGAATATACGATGGGATTCAACATTGGGACTATAGGTGACCTAAAGTGGATAAAATTAGGTGTATCCCTCAATGAGGAGGAACGTGAAGTTTTCACATCAATTTTGAGGGAATTTGTTGACATATTTTGTTACATCTTAATTTATTGTTAGATAAATTTGCTAGATTATTTGTAGATATATACAATTAAAAATTTTAAATTTGGATTTATTTCTAACTAAGTTTGAGCTTTATGCTATTTCAAGATAATATAATATTACTTAGTTAGATGTTAATACATGATTGCTTAATGTAAACTAGATTATGTGTGTGTTTACAGCTTATTAATGAATTGTTTCAATTACATATTATTGTTCATGATTATGATGTGAAAATATCTAACTACCTATGTGTTTTGAGTTGGATTCAAGAGAATTCTTTCCTTGAGCAAGCTACAGGGAGATCATCATCAGAGTGGGTGGTGTATATGGGGACATTGCTAGTAAACAAATAGCTAACAAAACCCTACACACATACTATAGATAGTCATGGTCGAAATGCATTTTTAAATAACTTATTTTGGTTATTGTTTAAAGTGTTACTTTCTATTATTATCTATGTAGGTGAAATTTATATAGGTAAATTACTTTGTGTGTTTAATAAGATGTGTCATTAATACACATAGAAGCAATTTTGAATAAAGGCAAAATTAAATACGAATTATTTATGAATTTTAGATATTATTATTAAATTACTTAAAAATAATTAAATCCTAAATTGATTTAAGTAAAACTATGAAATTGGGTATTTCATATTTAAAAAAGAAGAAAAACATTGAAAAATAGAGAAAAGAAATTAATTAAAAATTAGAGGTCTTAAAAATAGTAAAAAGAAAAAGAAAAAAATAACAAAAAAATTAAAAAATAGAAAAATAATTTAGAATTTATTTTCTATTTAAGAGAGAATGATAGGGATTTTGGATAGCCTATGCAATAGAGAGAAAAGAAAGAAAGGATGTAATGTGGAGGAGAGGAAGCATAGAACATCAACAAGTAAATTTTAATGGTAGGTGGTGTATTAAATTTATTGTTTTGTTGATGAGAGTGGAATATTATTATTAATTGGTGGATAAAATATTAAATCTAATTAGATAACTTGCCCCATCATATAGGAAAAAAGGAGTATTACATTAGATTTAAATTATAAAACTATAGATCAGATTTTGTCATCTGATATATATATATATATATATATATATATATATATATATATATATATATATATATATATCAGCTAGGTGTTGTCTATAGGGAGTATAACTAAGTAATCAAGAAAAATATTACACATATAACTCCAACTGATGCACACTTTCATATAGCTAGAATCATTGATTATGGAATCATAAAAGCTTTTTAAGCACCTTCTTGAGGAACAAAAATTATTAAGCATTGGGGACAAATTAATATAATTAAAATTTTGGATAGGCATTTGGTTTTATGATAAATAAAATTATTGAGTATGGTGAAGTCATACTTCTGTTGACATATGTCTATCTAAAATGAATATCTATAAAACAAAATCCCTTAAAGAAAATTTACTGAACACAAAAATTTAATACACTAGGTCGACACCCTCCTATTAGTTGGGTGAGACCAATATGCTATAGAATATTTGTGTTAATTTTTATCAATTCATCAATACTCAGCACTGTATGGATTTGTTAATCTCTAAATAATGAGAAAATAATTTGGGGCATCTTATTTTGACTTTTTTTAGCAAAAAAATAGAAGATGCTACAATGTATAAGTTTAGTAAAGGAAATCACATTAAATTATAAAACCATCTTAGATAAGTAACCAAGACCATAGATGTTAAAGAAAAATAGCTTTATTTCATAAACTAATCCTCATATTATCTTAAATTATAAGGTGCAATGTCACCTTATTGTAAGAGTAATTTTGTGATATAAAATAGAAGCTTTTATGGTGGAAATAAACTATGTTGAATGTCCTAAAATCACTTTGCAAACAAAATTAGGTAACTAATATAGAAATTGCAATATGTTCTCAATCTATAGCAATTTTAATTTATTTAATAATTTCTAAATTTATTTTTATGGCAATTCGATTACTTTTTACTAGCCATTTTATAGCTAAAGCAAGATCATTACTAAGGAATTATAAATATGTCCTTGGATTTATTTGAAATTTATCTCTTGGCAAAAATGATTTATATAAATTGCTGGAAATGCATTCTTGAATATATAAAACAAATTAGATCCTTTTATAATTACATTTATTAGCATTGAGAGTAAAATGGTTTATTCTAATTTATGGTTATTATTATTTATTTTGGAAAATGGATTATTATAATTTCTAGTTATTGTTATCTATTTCCAAAAAATATATATTATTATATATTCTAGAGAAATGTATTGTTAATTATATATTTTGGAAACATATACCATTAGCTCTTTCTAGAAAATAAATTGTTGTTATTTTGGGAAAATACATCATTATTTCTTTTGGGAAATATATTATTGTTTATATCAGAAAAATATATTTTTATTTATTTTGGAAAATATATTATTAATTATTTCAAAAAATAATTATTATTTATTTCAGAAAATATATTATTAGTGGGGAATATAGGTTATATTATTTGATTTAATAACAAGTTATGAAACTTTGATTAAAATTAAAGTGCATATTGAAAATGGGGGTAAACTAGTTTGTTTGTCTATCGTAGAACCTTAGATGGGAAGTAGATGTGTTAGTGGCTTAAAAATAGTATTTGAGAAATATATATATTTTTTGAGCTTCACATGATTATATTTGATATGACTCCATAAATATATTAATATGTATTTTATAAATTCAAGTGTGTTTGCTTATACCTAAATGGTTGAATAAAATCTTAGGATTCCTTGAGTTGATAGGTTATGAATTATCATAAGATTGGGAGTTGATTAATTAAATTTCTTATTGTCAAACATAGATTGGATTGAACTTAGAATTAAATAGTCAAGCATAATTATCCTCTATGGAGTTAAATCTAGAAGAGCTTTAATATCTCTTATTTATTGGAAAATAATTACCTAAGTTTGACAATATATCAATTTATATGTTTATGACTTATAGTGTAGTAAAAAACCTAGGGTAGATTCCTTAAAGTAATATTCTCAAGTGAAATATTTTAAGGATTGATTAAAATTAGATTAGTAAATTATTGATCATAAACCCCCAAATATAAATTGGTTGTGAAACTAGATTACTTATATTTTAGGAAAAATGAAGTTTTGATTTTTGTAGTTGTGGTATGCAAAACATGTTTCATGTACTTATAGTTACTTCATTTGTCAATTTATATGATTAGTAGTTAAAACTAAAATGCTAAACTATCATTTAGAGATTCCATAACATTAGAATATTTACATATGCTATAGGTTAGAATGTGCAAGTACTAATATATAGGGATTATATTTATAATTTATTAGATGATTCAAACAAGTCATTAGGTTTCATAGGAATAAAGAACTATAACCTTTGGAATAATATCCTATAAGAAAATGAATAAATAGGATAATGGGTTATCTGACTCACTATTAGTAATGTGAATGGTTGTTGATCGTATGTATTCAATGTGGAATACTTATGTAAAACAAATCCTATGAGTGTGTTAAATGTATAATTATACTTAGTGCATAATGGTGTATCATGATTCATGTTTTTATGTTGAGATACCTTGGTATGTTTTTATATAGATTACACCTAGATGGTATAATACCTTACTACTATTATATGCTTGTTATTATGATTTGATTGAGTCTTGATAATCATAAGTTGGATTGTGTGTCGTCATGTATTTGAGAACCTATGATAGTATGGGATATCATAGGGTACTATAGTACAGAATTATATTTTACTTGGGTGGTACTTACTATAGTTATTATACCAACTCATATCTAAATTTTTTATTATATTGTATATATACTAATATTTTCTATGGATAACATGTATTTTAATAGTTGGTAGACTTGTGTATGCATGCATGCAAACTCTAAGAATTTAAAAAATGTAGTGTTATATGTTTTTATGCTCCATGGAATAATGAATTGTTATGTTATATTTAGTTACTCGTATAACACCTATGTTTTTATGTATTTTATGAGTACTTTAAATGATTGATTATGAAAAATTGGTAGTCAAGTCTTAGAACATTGGACTATGGTAATATGGGTTGCCATAGAGTATACATAACTAGAAACTAATTATGTTGTTTGAATTGTATAGCTAAATTTTATGTTTACCTAGGTGGTATATTTTTAATAATTATTTATAGTATGGAATAGAATATAATGAAGATTCATGCATATGTTTAACAAACTAAATATATGTTGGTATTACTCTGATGTGTAGCATGTCATGTGATGCATTTACTAGTATTAATTAATCTGATGAATCTTGTGGTTGAATTTGTATTTGATCAATCTACATTGTTAATGCAGAGTAAGAAGTGAGATGAACTTCACTAGCTTACTGGCATTGCAATGCTAGATGAAGGTGGTCCTATCAAGTGGTGTGTATGAGCTTGATTAATCTAGATCATTTCATATATATTGTTTTTAATAATTTGGGACAAAGCATGTTTAGTTAGACATTATCAATTCATGAGTATGGTTTACATGTATTTTTTATATCTTGTAATAGATTGAATTTTCTATGGTACACTATATGTTTAGTTAATTATAAATCATATAGTACACGGGTATTAGCTTCTCTTTAGATTTTTTCACCATCACTATCTACCCATTTGTGAAGGGAGGGACATATCTTGATGGGATTAGTGTAGGGTATTGTTGTAAAATAACTTAGATGATGCTTTCCCTCCCCAAAATAGTACTACTATTGAGATGAACACTTGAGATTGTCAAAAATATTGGAGAGTCTAGGGAACTCATGCTCCAGAGAGCCATGTATTTAGATTATGTACATTGTATTATATTGAATATTATTGTTGATTATTGTCATGAAGAATTATAATTACTTATTATTATATATTAACAACATTTATTGTAGATTTTTATCAGTCGTGGTTGAGTTGTTTCATTTCATTCATTATCCATTTATGAAGCATTATCTTGATATTAGAGATTTAAGATATGAGATGTAATGTGTACTTATTTTTATCTCTCAATTATATATATGTGATCTTTGTTAGACTCTTAGGATGTATTATAATTATGTGTGTGTGTGTGTGTGTGTGTGTTTTATTCAAATATATATATATGTATTTCTATGTCTATTCTAGTTGGGTTGTTACATATTTACATGGGCCTATTTAGACATGTCAATTTTGGAACCCACATTAGTTATACACAACCTTGATTTACATTCTAATGCCAAACTTGCGAAGTATAAATTAAGTAATATACGTCTTAATATTATTGTGTTAGTTAATAAAGAGTTGGAAAAACTCTTGGAAGTGAGATACATATGACCAATCGACTATTCAAAGTGGATCTCAAACATTGTGCCTATTAGTAAAATGCCATAAGGGATCTTAAATTACATTGATCTTAGAAACATTAACAAGGCCTACCCCAAGGATGAATTTCCTCTACCAAATATCAACATGATATTTGACTCCATAGTCAAGTATGAAATGTTGTCCCTTATGGATGGTTTTTTAGTATATAATCATATCAATATTGTGTTAAAAGACCAACATAAAAAAAAATTCACCTCTCCTTGGGGAATATTTTTCATCAAGTTATGTCATTCAACCTCAATAATGTTGGGGCCACATACCAAATATCTATGACCATTATATTTCATGACATGATGCATGATATTATCAAAGACTATGTCAATGACATATTGGGTAAATCTAAGACCCATGTAGATCATTTAGTCATGCTATGAAGGATATTTGAAAGGTTTCATGAGTATAAGATTTAACTCAATCCTAAGAAGTGCATCTTTAGTGTCACTTTATTAAAATTATTATGTTTTATTGAAGTGCATTAAAGTTGATCTTTCCAAAGTACAAGCCATTACCAAGATGCCACCACCTTCTACTTTGAAGTAGTGTTATAGTTTCCAGGGTAAAATTTAGTCTATCAAATGCTTCATTTCATGGTTGGATCATAAATACCACCCCTTCACTCATTTATTAAATAAAGGTGTTACATTTCTTTAGGATGTAGAATGTCAATAAGCCTTTGAACACTTGAAGGAATACTAAGCCAACCAACCTATTCTGTTACCACCATTGGTAGGCAGGCCATTTCTAATATACCTATCTACCACTAACAAAACCTTGGGGGCACTTTTAGCTCAGCATGATGAAAATGGGAAAGAACATGCCATATACTATCTAATTTGTACATTGTTAGAATATGAACATAACTATATGCTAATAGAAAAGTCTTATCTAGATATGGTATTTATAGCCTAGAAGCTATGTCATTATATGCTTAACAATAAAACCATGATCATTACCAAAGTAGATTTTATCAAGTGTCTACTATCAAAGATAGATTTATAGGGATGCATGGATAAATTGATCATGATTTTGAATGAGTTTGATATTGAATACATCAATCAGAAGGCCATAAAGGGAAAAGTACTTATAGATTAGCTTCTTGAAGTTCCCATTTTAGATACTAAACCATCACTTTTTCATTCCCAGATAATTCCATCATGACCATCATATAAAAACCTCCTAAGGAACAACATTGGAAGATGTATTTTGATGGGTCATTCACATCTCATAGATCAGGGGCCAAATTACTATTTATTATACCACAAGGAAATATTATTCCTAAATCATTTCATATCAACTTTGCTTGTATTAATAACATGGATGAATACTAAGCACTCATTACAAGGATTTTTATATTAAAATATAACATTTATCATCTTATAGTTCATGGTGATTCTCAGTTAATCATTAATCAGGTTACATACCACTTTTAGACCAAAAATGATAAGTCGGTACTGTACAAGGCCATTGTAAACATTCTTAAGTAGAAAATTTCCCATATTCAATTTAAACACACACCTAAGGCTAATAATAAGACATAAAATGCCATGGATACCATCATTTCTTTGATTTTTATCATAGACAAAGCAAAATACTATCAGCTCCTCATTGAACATCTTTTATCACCTGCTCATAAACCTTTAACCATCATAATGATCTAGTGATATTATTGGTCATAGTTATATTTAGTATTCTGACCTATATAAATACCTCCATGACCAAGTCCTTTCACCATACCTTTCACAAAAATAACAAAAATCCTTTACACACCAAGCCTCTTGATATACCTTACTTGGCCCAACCCTTTACTACATAAGATTTGATGTAATTTTTAATCAATTATTTAAATTTTGTAGAAACCACACTGTCATTGAGTGAAGTTCATTAAATATTATGTGTATCCCACACTATTTGGGTCATATTTTCCAAAAATATCCTAAGTACTACTTACTATTGGCCAACCATGGAAGAAAATGTAGTTACTTATGTAAAAAGATGTAACAAATGTCATAAGAATGTAAATTTGATTCATGCACTAGCCAAAACACTCAAACCAATGCTTACACCATTGCCATTTTCAACATGGTAACTCCATCTCATTGGGAACATTAACCCTACCTCATTTTATGGCCATAAACACATCCTCACTGCCTTTGAGTATTTCACTAAGTGGGTTGAAGCTATACCCCTCACTTATGGGACTGGAAAACAAATTTCCAAATTCATCTTCAAACATCCTATATACCACTATGGTATCTCATCTAACATTGTATTTGATAATAGAAGATCATTTAATAATAAGGATGTCAAAGCACTCTATGTTGAGTTTAATATTACCCAACACTTTTCCATTACATACAACCCATAATGTAATGGCCAAGTAGAGGAATATAATAAGTCCATTAGCAGTATTATTAAGAATATTTTCAATGATGTTGGTTGATATTATCACTTGAATATATTATGCTCCCTTTGTGAATACCATACTAATTATGGTACTCCAATGGGAGACACACCATATTCCCTTGTTTATGGCATTGAGGCCAATCTTTCTATTGAGGTTGAGTTACCTTCCCTATGCATAATATTGAGTCACATCCTAGATGATGAATATTATAGGTTTTCTCAACTATAAGATCTAGATTTATTAGATGAAAAATGCATGAATGTTGTAAACAACCTTCAAGCATATCAAAATTAGCTACATTTTCAATATAGCCAAGTGTCAAGAACACAAATTTTGAACTTGGTGATCTTTTACTTAAAGAAAACTAGAAGAACACCACAACTAATAAAAATAAGAAAAGAAAATTTAAACCTAATTGGATAAGTCCTTATGTCATTGTTGTTAATTATAGCTCTGGATCTTACATGTTAGCTAAACCATATGGAGATGAACTTGATGATCCTATTAAAATAATACACCTCAAGTGTTATTTTTATTGAGAGACCCAAAGTTTTGTCTATGAGGATTTTTCATAATGTACCATACTATCATCTTCCTTTAACTATACCATATATCATTCTTTCCAAACCTTCACTATTGACTTAAGTTTTTTTACCCTCCCTTACCCACATATTAGACCTTGGTTCCAATTAAATAGTTTTTTGGGCACCTTTAGTGAGGGGATTTAGATGAAGTTTTAGTAGTTGGTTTAGTATTCTAGAAAGAAAATATATCTTGAACTAATATGATAGTGTTTTGGTACTTGCATTCTTCACTTTTATCACATTATATCTCATCTCTAGTGTTACTAATTATAACTACCTTTGGGCCAATTAGTATCATTGACCCTTGCTATTTTTTCCTAATTATAACTATCTATGGGAAAATTAGGGGAAACATCTTCACCATGCACGGTTGTATCACCTTGCCATTCATATGTCTATACTTTGCCATTTGCCTAATTCAAGAATTTGTTGATACCTAGTTGGATTCCTCTATTATAAGGTAGAACTATACTTTTTTGAGGTTTCATTCAAGACTATGTAGGCAACACTTGATCTACATTGAGATCAACTTAGTTACCCTTTTCCATGTTGTCACCATTTTACTAACATATTTAATCCACATTCTTGCCATTTTGTGAGCATATTTAATCCATGCTCTCATCATTTTCAAATCATATTTAAGCCATGATCTTTTCATTTTATAATTTAGACCATTAAATATATCATAATTCTTGATCTAGTTGAGATGCCTTGAAATTTCTAAAAACATGGGTAATATATCTATAAAATCTTAAAATAAAAAAAATCATGAAAATTGTCTTAGAATTCCCAAGTAAGATATAAATACATCATTTTTTTCTAGGATGGGCCATTTTATCTATTTAGCCTATTTATAGACCACCTTGGCCTTTTCCTCCCATTTCTAGGAGAACTACATCAACCTAAGTTCTGCACAAAATATGTATGTAGCACTTAGATATATGTCGTATCTCAAGTTAGCTCGACTACACCTTGCTTTATTTTCAAGCACTCTATTACCTCAAGGTTTTGGGACTCCTAACTATTTCACAAGCAACCCCTTTTATTTTATTTTCCCCATCCTTATTGGCCTTAGTTATATACTCTTGTCATTTTATGAGTTTATATTATGAGCATAATGTATTCAAATGTGATACACTAATGACTTTCTGGATTTTCTTATGATATTGCCATTTTGTGAGCCATTTTTGTTTGAACTCTATCACCATTTTACAACCACCTTCATCCAATGATGTCACCATTTTATGAGTTATTTATACTCTCACCATTTTGTGAGCTTATTCTCATTCTCAACATCAGACATAATACACATTATGAATTCAGTTTATGTGTAGGCACTTTATATTCCCTTTTAGTGTGGTTTTATCTTAAATCATACTCTCGTGCTTGTGCACTTTATTTATGTTGATGATTTCATTATTATGAAATTTTATCCCTCTCTCTTTTATCACAGACTCACCATTTTTCAAAACCATTACTTTTTCCCTCTACAAGGCAATCATTTTTTATAGATCATTTTATTCTATCCCATCTCTTGAGAGAAGTACATTTGGCTTGAATTTCATGTTGGATATTATATCCATGAAACTATGTAG
Organism: Torreya grandis; assembly: GCA_037957365.1. Taxonomy (NCBI): domain Eukaryota; kingdom Viridiplantae; phylum Streptophyta; class Pinopsida; order Cupressales; family Taxaceae; genus Torreya; species Torreya grandis. The sequence continues at coordinate 1,055,251 of JARHVA010004489.1, forward strand.
GAAACATCCACTTGCCTAGTGCATCTAGAGTTATCTCAGCTACCCATTCCTTTTCTTCTATCCCCCCATATTGTTTGTTTGTTTTGTTGTATCCTATAGCCTAGGGGCAATGTTAGTTATTTTTGTCACTATTTCTTTATGGCCTAGAGGCAACGTAGTTATAATTATTTTTGTGTTTTTATACCTAAGTCATTATTTTCTAGCATATGGATCACCTTATCACCAAGAGTAACACCTCTATTACACATACATGAATAATTTGTTTTTTGTTTACACTAACATTGTAATTAACCATTGTTTGTGTTTTTTAATTTAATTTTGATTATTTTATTAACTTTTGGTTTATTGGTGTTTTTTTGTGTCTTTATTTTTGTTTTTTTGTTGTTTATTTGTTTATTTTTGTCGGTGTTTTCTTATGTCTTTATGTTTCTTTATTGGTGTTTTGTTGTTTATTTTTTTATTTTTATTGGTGTTTTGTTGTTTGTTTTTTATTTTTATTTGTGTTTTGTTGTGTGTTTATTTTATTTATTGGTGTTTTATTTTGTTTGTTTGTTTGTTTGTTTGTTTGTTTGTTTGTTGTGTTTTTATTTTTCCCTCTTTCACTTTTTATTTTTTCTTTCTCAATTTACCTAATAATCTTACACTTTATTTTCACTTGAGTCTTGATTACCCATATCTTTTCTTTAGGTTATGAATTAGTGTATGTTCTTCCACTTAATTTATTGCATTATATTCACTTGAGATACAATTTTTTATATATTTTGCCTAAGTTATTTGTACTTGAATTTCAATTGAGTTTCCCATGCTTTGGATACACATTGTTTTTATAGTTATCTATAACTATGATACTAATATCCCAAGCTACATCAAAAACTAGTTCAATGGATCTTATAAGAAATGGTGACACAATACTTCTCTTTATTCACCTGACACATTCCTGACCTATCAAAACATTACCCAAATGTAAAGTAATTAAATCACAAATGAATTTTAATCCCTTCTAGTTAGGATGTGCATCTCCCTAGTAATAGGTAAATAAAATTCATTTTTATTCCATGTGCTAGCTTCCTCTTACTTTGTGATTATATATTTAGTACGGAAGCCCCCTTTACCAATTTTTCGTGTTTGGCCAATTCCCATTACCAATGATTATAACTGCCTTTGGGAAAATCATTATGTTTTGATCTCTATGGATGTTAATGATTATAACCACCTTTGAACAAATCATTATCATTTTCCTACCCTATTGGGGCATGTTTTCATTATGTTAATGATTATAACCACCTTTGGGCAAATCACCCATTTTATCTACCCTATTGGGGCATCTCACTATGTCATCAATTATAACCACCTTTGGGAAAATCATTATTTCCACCCCATTTACCTTTAGGTCTCCTAATTTCCTTCTTTTTGATGGACTATTTGCTGACCTTAGTTATCACTTGATCCCTTGATGGGGCATCGAAGGCTCATATATCACCTTTTGGGGTATTAGGAATTAACTAATTTTTCATTATTCTAGAATAAATTATTGTGAATATATCTTGTCAAATATTCCCAAATAAGGGAAAATTGTGAAAAACCCATTCTAGACATAACTGGCTTCCAACTAGACTTCAGATTGATTTCTACCAAACAATGCAAATTAAGCCTAAGAATCATTGAATCCCCCAATTTCATTTGTACATTATACATTAGTTCTTGTAATCATGTTGAGGCATCCATATTTGAGGTATTATCTTTTATGTAATAGTAACCCCTCATATATTCATCTCTAATCAACTTTTATTTCATCTGCACATTGGACATTAGTGCTTGGAATCATGTTGAGGCATCCCTATTTGGGGTATTATCTTTTATGTAATAGCAACCCCTCATATATTCATCTCTAATCAAATTTTGACCTTGAAAATTCATAGATTGGCCTTTGAACCCATTAAGTGGGGCACTTGAACAATTCTTAAAGTGAAAAAATGCTAAGCCAAATGAATTAACTAAGAAAATAAAATTAAATGTTTAATTTAAATTTCTATGTGTAATTAGTGAAAATGAATTTTATAAAAAATAAATTTCAATAAAAATGAGGTCATGATGATTTCTTCATCCTCAAAATCAAGAAATTGAAAATATCATTCTAAATGTAATAAATTCAGAAATGGAGAGCCATGCCTAATAAGTAGTATCTCTATCTTAAATATTGAATACATGTACCCTCCTTAAGTCAAGTAATGTTGGTTCAAACTCAATTATGGTTAACTTTAACCTAAGTACACTTGGGTTAGAGTTAGTTCATAAGGTTATAAATACAAGGCCTTACCCATTGATCCATAATCTTATTTTGTGTAATGTTATGTTGCTGAAATACCTCCAATAAGTTCTTTGGTTTAGTGTTACCATGCCGATGTGTTTTAATCTAAGCCAAAGCCATAGCCAAGCCTATAATTACCAAGGTGAGAAGGAAAAGTGGTACAAGAAGCTCCATTGCCAAAGATTGATTGATCGTATAACTTAGCACATCAATCCATTAGTAACTTATAACACTTTCTCTCATGAAAGGTAAAGTCTTTTATTCTGCTTTCATTTTTTAGTTACTTGTAGTCTTCAATAGATCTTTGAGTGTTTAGGCTAGAGGTGTAAGATTTTATTATTGTGTTTTTTTATTTCTTTTATACTAATACTATACTAATCTCTCGTCTTTAATTCCTATTGATCTCAACCCTTACCTTTAAATTATTTTAAGAGTTTTTAAACCAAAAAGTAAATTATATATATATATATATATATATATATATATATATATATATATATATATATATATATATATATCCTTAAATAACTTTTTAGAAGGGTTGGTTACTATCTTTTTGCAATGACTTACAACTAAATAGGTACCAAGGTTAAAACCCCTTAAAAAAATTTATGGTATAATTTTTAACTCGGTAAAATTAACTTCAAATTAAATTAATTTTAATTATATTCTTGGTTTGCATACCAAGCTTCATGCATTCAAAACCATAGTTGACCTATCAACCTTTGTTTGACTTTAGACTTATTAAATATTTTGACAAGTATAGTCATGTAACCAATTAATACCTAGGTTTTGGACCCTTTCAAACACATTTTCATGGTTTATTTTGTTTTTATAAGTCTCTTATTATTAATTTTATAACTTCTTATATTAGTGTATTTTTTGTGACACTTAAAACGCCCTATTTTGTCAATTTCTCTCATAATTTTCTTGATTTTTATAGCATTAAACTAAATAATTATTATGTTTTTATAGTATAATTTTTTTAACTATTAAATAAAATTAAAATTCACAATAAAAAGGATTCATTTTAAGCATTTGGTTACTATCCTGTTTAAAGGGAAGTTATGACTTGGCCTTATTTTTCCTTAGATAAATCCCAAATTCTTAATGGAAATAATTATAATATATGTAAAATTCATGTTAAATTTGAATTTATGGACCAAAAGTTATAGAATATTTTTTTAGGACTAGAAAAGGCCCTTCTAGATGACATGTGACCCTTAAGCTTACCAATACATTTCAATAGATATCATAGGAAGCCATGTCTATTATCTTGGGGAGTGTTAAGGATGACTTCCTTATCCAAATTTATAATTATATGTCTCCCAAAAATGCTTTTAAACTCCTTTAATACATGTATTATGGCACTTCCCTCTAATTTTGTTTTAAGTTAATCCTTGAATTACTAACTACACCTATGAAAGGTAATGAAAAGGTTATGACTTTTCTTACTAAAATTTAAAAAATTAAAGCTCAGTTAGATGTTCATAACTATAATTTGATTCAATATCAACTTATTTATTTTATCATTTAGTTAAATATTCATGAAAATTTTAGAAATTTTATTTCAATTTTGAAATCTAGATATCCCTAACCTTACCACTTTCTTTGCTCGATTGATTCAAGAAGAGTAAGTTATGTCTAATTTTGATTCTAAGTAGAATCTCACTCAGGCACTTTTCACCTTAAATATTTTTTTTTGATAACAATATGAACTATAAATATAACCCTAATTATGCTTATGGATTAAATAGGAATACATAATCTGGCAACAAGAATTATAACCTAAGTTGAATGGGAATTTCAATATGTACGGTAAATTTGGTCGTAGAAGGGAAACTTTTTACAAATAAAAACACAAATTTAACAATAAATATTATGAAAATAACAAATTTTATAAATCTAATCAAAATAAAAAGAAGAATTAAAACCCTAATCAGGATAACAATCAAGATCAAAATGTTAATACTTTATACATTGTTTTATTTACTTCAAATGAAAATGAATAAATTTTAAATGGTGGTGCATCACACCATATGACTTGATTATCTAAGTTCAATATGTATAGTAAATTTGGTCATAGAAGGGAAACTTTTTATAAATAAAAAGACAAATTTAACAATCAATATTATGAAAATAACAAAGTTTATAAATCTATTCAAAACAAAAAGAAGAATTAAAACCCTAATTAGGATAACAATCAAGATCAAAATGTTATTACTTTATAGGTTGTTTTATTTACTTAAAATGAAAATGAATAAATTTTAAATGGTGGTGCATCACACCATATGAATTAATTATCTAATATTATATATTTACTTAAGAGATAATCATTTTTTTAAAGTAATTAAGCAAGGGAAGATAAAAATTTCAAATATTGTTATTAATGATGTTTTCTATGTACCAAAGCTTAAAAATAACTTGTTATATTGTTCATAACTTACTAATTATAATTACATTTTAACTTCAATTAAATATATCTGGTCCATTAGAAACCAATCTGAGTCTCTAATTGATGAAGCATTTCAAAATAATGGTTTATACATTTCCTCTCTTTCTTCTACATGTTATCTTTCATCACATAATAAGAATGAATCTAAATTATGGAAAGGAAAGATTAGGACATATTAATTTTATAAGTTTAATTTATATATATACAAATATCTTGTTTTTGGACTCCTTTCTATCCCTTCTCATCATAAAATTTGTGAGAGTTACTTATGTGGTCAGCAACATACTAAATCTTTTCACAAAAATTATGATGTGAATTCCTCACATATTTTAGAATTGATTCATGGTGATGTTGTAAGACTCTTGAATTTGGTACTATTAATAGTTATTTATATATTTTTACTTTTATTTATGATCACAATAGAATTATTTGGTCATTTTCATTAAAAATAAATCTGATGTGTTGTCTAAATTCAAGTAATTTAAAGATATTGTTGAAAATGTATCTAACTTTTCTATTAAGAAATTAATAAGTGATAATGGTGTTAAATATATGAATAAAGAGTGTGATTCTTATTAAATTAGTTTTGGTATTTAAATGTAATTAACAACTCCCTATTCCCATCAGCAAAATGGTATTTTTGGAAGGAAAAATTACACCATTATTGAGATGGATATAATAATGTTACATTCTACAAATGTTTCTCCTAGCTATTATGGGTTTAAGCCATGAATAATGTTTTGCATATTATAAATAGAATACATGCTTAAAATTTGCATTTTTATACATCAAAATTCATGTATGCTCATGTAATTTTATTTTATTTGATAAAATTATTTTATTTCTACTTTAGAAATACTAATTATATGGTAGTGTCTCATTTACATTGTATTTGTTAGTAAAATGATTTAGTTTGATTCTTGAAAAATACTTATTAGAATTATATTGTAATAGATGTATTTGTCTTAGATGAGAAATCAAATAAAATATATAGATATTATGATTATTTTAAATTCATATGATTTAATATTGAAATACATTATATGCATAACATAATGCTTTATTTGACAAGATAATCATGTTTAGTTATTATATTTGGTGATAAGATCATGCTCAGTAAGTTTGAATCTTTTGAGTTTCAATTATTAAGATGATTTCATTTGAATAGTGGGGAAATTCCATGATAATATGCTTATATACTCTCATTTGATTATTTATGTTAGCATTCTTATATGCTTCATTTGATAATAAGATATGTTATGAAATGCAAAGTGAAAATACTATGTTAAGCCAAACATTAGATATATTATTAGTAATAACTCATTTTATAATTTGAGTATTATCAAAAATTTGCATGTTTAATATGTTTCAACAAAATATTGAGGTATAATCTCTCATACATCAAATATGGATAATTTTAGTATTATAATAATCATCTAATAAAATAGACATGAGTTTGAAATAAATAATTTTAGAGATGTATAAATATAATGCTTACTAAAGTAAATTATGAAAAGTTAATAATACAAACTCAATTTTCACTATGTTAAAATCAATTTTCACTATGTTAAAATAAAATAACTTACTCTTTTTGAATCAATCCATATTTTATGTATGAGAGATTATACCTCAATATTTTGTTGAAACATATTAAACATGAAAAGTTTTGATAATACTCAAATTATAAAATGAGTTATTACTAATAATATATCTAATGTTTGAATTAACATAGTATCATATTATAATATGTGCATCATAAGATAGTTTGGGATACTAATCTTGTCAATATTATAGATGTCAAATAATGAATTGCATATAATAATTTATGTTTTTTCACTAACATTATAATCAAATTAGTGAACTTATTTTCCTATAATATTACTTGACTATTTTAAATGTGTTTTACCATAGAAAAAACATGTCATATTTTTTGTGTATTTGGTTATTGTGATTCTAACCATACTATACTATCATGAATCTATTTTTGGATGTGTTTAAGTTTTGTGTAGGTGTGAAACACCAAATAACAAAATATATCATAGTTCATGTGCATTTTATCTGAGTGAAAGTCTTTAATGGTGATATATATCTATAGTTCTATCTTATAAATGAATAACTGGTAGATATATTCAAAAAACCACTTGGTGCTACCAAGTTTTATTAGTTTCATGCAATGATGGACCTCTAAGATTTTCCATTGAGGGGGAGTGTGCATGACAATACCACTTTATAATGATATCGTGTTTTTTCTTCTTCTCTATACTTATTATTATTGTAAAACATTATAAACTTCATGTGAAAGTTTTGGATTTGAGTAAAATTTGTGTGGAGGTTTTAATTTTGTACCACAATATATTAAAAAAATACTTTGTAATGGATGTATTTATGTTATAAATGAATCCAAATATTCTTATTGATTATTCATGAGAAACTATGAGATGTTGTCTCATGATCATTCTATCCTAAACTTACTTTTGATTAGTTTTTAGATTATAATTCCTTTTGTTTCAAAATGTGGTGTTTTGGCATGATGATTTTTTTTTCCTTTAATTTTTCACGTAGTATAATTCATTTATGGTGACTATGGAATTTATCCTTGATTAGTATTAAGGGGGAGTGTTAGAATGTTTAAAGTCTAAGCAGTGTAATTATAAGACCCTTATTACATTATAGGTAATTAAATAATAATGATTTGTTATTTATTGGCATCGGTTAACAACCTCCTATAAAAAAATAATAAAACATAAAGTATTTATTACTTATCAGTGAAAATAATAATTGTGTATTTTATATTGGTGATTTTAAATGTTTTTGGTATGGTTGGACCCATTGGTTACAATGGTCACCTCCCTTCAATTTTTACTATAAAATAGGGTTTATCCCTATTGTTCATAACAATTAAATGCATTCAAATTTTCTTGAGTAATTGATATTTTTGTTCAACTAGTTTGTGAAGAAGTGAGAAGGTAGAAGAACTTGTATTGGGGGTTATTATTATTTCTAAATCATTGAATATCACTTATGGGTTTTTTTACCTCCTAGAATTTTTCCCACTTTAAATACTTGTGTTTTATGTAAATTTATATGTGAATTTATTATTATTTAAAATCAATCTCTCTCCTAAATCCTATACACCACATTATTTATAATCTTTCAAATTTTTTTGGATCTATTAGAAGTTTTCTTATAAACCCTAATATTTAGGTTGAAAGTGAGATTTTTCATGCCTAATTAATATCATAGGTGGTCTTAATTCATGTTTATTATATAAAAATTCTAAAAATATTAAATTAATCTTACCTCTAATGATGTTTTTTATTGATAATAAAAAAGATTTTAAATAGGGACCCTACCCTTTACATAAAGCACACATGCATGCTCAAAATAGTAGTAAACATGTAATAGCTCATATAATAAATAAAAATACAACAAGACACTAAATAAAAAACAAAAATATATCCAAAAATAATCCAAAAACAACAAAATGAAACTAACACACTAGACACTCCATGCCTCATACATTTTAGCCTAGTTATCTTTCATTCTCTTCAACATCATTTCCATTTGCTGAGTAACATGAGACTTGTGTTTCTCCATAATTAGAACTTTGATATTCTTATCTAATTACCATTATTAGGGTTCTCATTCTTTATTTTAACCAAAATATTTAATCCCTTCATACTATGCACACATTTTTGCATAGCCACATGACTGAAATCAACTAGGAGTTAAATATTTTCTTTAATATTCTCATTTTCTCTCTCAATTCTATCCACCTTCTCTAATGATATTTGGAACTAAAAAATAATATTCATCAAGTCAGCCTTATTTAAAAATATACCATCATTTTTTATTCAACTTATTCACTACCTCTTTAAATCTATAATGGTCTTTCATAAACCAATGAAGAAAATCTTCATGAAGATCAACATCATTCCTAATTTAAGAAAGTTTGTCCTAACCCTTAAGAGAATTTGTTATGGATTCAAAATATGATTGAATATTATCCTTTACTTAAGATAATTCATCCTATTTATGATAATAATAAACAATCTACCTATTTATTTAATAAGATTCAAACCTTTCACAACCTCTTAGATATTTTTTTAAAAAGGAACATAATGTTAAGAAAGTTGAAATGCAAAATAATTTTGTTAAAATAGATGATTGTGTTCCCCTTTGTGATAAGATTGATTTTTTTAATGATAACCCAACATTTGATTCTAAAAAATATAATTATTCCCCAACCTCTGAGCAACTTCTAGGTGATTTTATCATCGTATAAATTGTTTAGCCTAGAATAGGGATTTTTTTACCAAATACTCCTTTTGCTTCATCCTTAGTTGATCCTCCCTCTCCTACCCTTGATAATGAGTTGGGTGTTGAAAATGGCCTTTTATGTTCTTATGAAGAGACTGAGACCTATCATAGTGAGGATATATTTATTATATAACCTCCTCTCTACTATGATAGATCCTTTGAAGAGTATACTATCATCATTGTTGCCCCACCCAACTCATAGAATATATAACTTTGACCCCTTACCTACCTCTGAAGATGGTGTTTTAATTGAATAACTTAAAACATGGTTATTTCTCCTATGAAGGTTATTTTTAGTTTGATTGATGTACACTATAACATAGAAATATAGTCTTACTCATCTTAATGTGAATGGCTCTACACTATCGAGTAAGCTTAAAGGAGGGGTCAAGAGGCTTAAAAAATAGATGAAATTTGGTTCCTTTCAAGGTGAAAAATTGGGTGAAGACTTAAAAAATAATAAATGGGGGACCCAAATAATCCTATATTACTCTATTAAGAAACTCAAATAAAATAAGATGCCACTATGTTTTATTAAGATGTACCAAAATAAAGTGGGGGACCAAGCTCCCATTTCTGCATAAATAATGCCTCTAGTTTCCATGAAGATTTTTGGTTAGAATGCAATGGGCCTTGAATCCCTAGATAGAAGAACTATTTTTAGATAGTTTAGACATTTGAAGAAGAAAATCGATCTCCTAATAAGTTAAGGAAACTAGCTATGATCTTAATTATGTGCTCAATTTTGTGTGTCCAAACTCGGTTCACTTTTCCACTAGCCATTATAGAGGGAAGAGTGGTGCTTATATCCTTAAAAAGCTTAAGTGGTATGATTATATTATAAATCATGTATCATCTCACTATCAAAGGGTTATTTGGGTTGTCTTTACACATGAAAACAAAACTTTTTGTGTCTTTAATTTGTATGCTTTGAATGAATATAAGGACATAACTAAGTTATGGAACTAGATAGCCTCATATCTAAAAAATATCCCACAAATAATGGGAGGTGTTTTTAACATGATTGAGGATAAATAAGATAAACATGGAGGTGATCTTATCCCTTGCAAAGGCAATGATATTTTAATCTAATCTAAGTTGAAATGAATTCATAAGCTTGTTGACCCTCTTAACAAAGGAAAAAGATGTAGTAAAATAATTTGTTATAGTTGGTGAAAATCTTAGAAAATTTTGAAAGGAGTGCACTGTATTCTTGATATATTTTACTTGAGTAAATATTTATTCATTATTCAAAAGGTGGATGATGGTAACACCATATTAATGTAATCCCCTTTAATAACTTTGATCACCACCCCATTTAGATTTTGGTTCTCCTCAAAACTATTGTTGAGCCTGGTCAATATAATTAGAAAGGCTTTTTTAATCTCAATAGTTACAATTTAGATGATAAAGACTAAAAATATGGTTTTAAGTTGTCATGTAGTATTTTTTTAAAATTGTGTGAGTCTGATTCTAGTATTCATAGATGGAAACATTATATTAATCTATGTAAGAAATTTATGAGGACCTTTTGGCAAACCAAGTGTAAAAAGGAATAAATATTTTTAAAGAAGACGAGGAAATTTTGATTATCACTAAAAATGATCTAAATAAATACCCTTAAAATGATTTCCTTATTCATAACATGACTATGATTAAACATCACATTAGGCTACACCAAATGTATATTACTAGAGGATCTCAAACCAAAGACAAGATGAATTGGCTTGAGCTTGGTGATAAAAGTTCCAAGTTATTTTTTAGATTATTAAAAAGCTAATCATAGTAAATAAAGGATCCTAAAAATTGAGATTGGAGGTATGATTAATAAGGATGTAAATGATATCAAGGATGATTTTTTAATCTTTCCCAACCTATTTTACATAGATGGTTTTAATCAAAAGGTTGCATGTAATAGAAAGATATATGCTAACTATATTACCAAGAAGGTTGCCCCCAAACATGTTACTTTATTATATAGTGATATTTATTTGGATGAATTTTAAATTGATATTGACTCCCTTAAGTTGGATAAATCCCCTGGCATTGATGTTTTTCTTAATGAATTCTATAAAGTTAATATGAATTGGGTTTCTAGTAACTACCTTATAATTTTTAAGGAATCCATATATGTGGGTACTCTTGGCCTTGAGATTAACAAAGGGGTTTTTAATCTTATTTATAAGGATGGTGATCAAACTCAAGTAAAAAATTAGAGACCAATTACACTTTTGAATGTATCATATAAATTTTTTACCAAAATCTTTGTTAAAAGACTTTCCTCTTTGCTCCCTAGTATTATTTTAGACACTCATATTAGCATATTATTGTGTTACCTTAGTTTATTTGCTAAGGTATAGTTCATATGATTATGGTTATAGTGGTTTTAACCAATTAGGTAGGTAGGTTTCATGGTCTTAACTATTTCATGATACCCAATGCTTATGTTCCCACCCCCTATTTTCCCAGGTGGCTCTTTTTGCTTATTTAATAGGCCTCTCATGTATTATTTTGTACATTGGTTAATTCCATTCTTAATCTCTTTATTGAATCTAATATGGTAATTAGATCCTATAGTTTAGGAAGCTTGGGAGGAAGCCTATGAAGCAAGACAGGATGGTCTTATCAAGGAGGAGTGTGAAGCACCTGGTGGAGAGCCATGAGAGGAAGAAAATTAGTTATAAATCATTTGAGCACTATTTTTTATGATTATTTTTTATATAGAATGCTTTGGCTTAGAATTCATCTGTTGGATCAGATGGAATTAAATCACGCTAAGTATTTTGTCTAAAAACTACATTTGAAGTTTTTTGGTTGGTCATTTCCATATGATTTGGGGAAGAGACCAAGTTTTCATTTAGGAAATATTTTTGGTGTGTGAGGGCTCTAAAAATTTATATTTTCTAAGAGGAGATGATAGAAATTGATGAAATTCAATTTGGCTAAGTATTTCTCCCAAAATCTACATCTAAAGTTTTATAGGTAGGTCAATTTTTTGATTGGCTGATTTTTGTTATGAAAATTTTAATCTAAAGTTTTATTATTTCAATTAATTTTAATTTTTTAATTGAAATATTTCAAAAATTTAGCTTATAAGGGTTATTAGTTACCTAAGGTGACTAATTATCTTAGAAAAGTTTTGAAAGGTGAAAATTTCATTGTTTTCTAGGTTTTTGATCTGAATGATGATGAAGAAGAAATTTTTGAAATCAAATTTTTAGATCACCTGATTTAATTATTTTTGTCCCTTTTTTAGTGTTTTTAAAGAAACAAAATTTAAAATTTATGAAACGGTGTGGTGTTTTTTTCTAAAAACTAGAAGTATTGACTAGTTTATGATTTGAATCAATGGGTAGAAGGAATTTTATGTAAAGTCATGATAGTTTTTCTAGTATTTGCATTTTTTGGAAAAACTAGGTCAAATGGTTAGTTTAAAACACCTCTTATTACTATATTCATAAAAATTGATAGGAAAAAATTTTAGTTTGTGGAGTCACAAGGTTTTAACAATATGTGAATATCAAAACCTTGATCAAATAGTGCTTGGTAAAAAGTAAAGTCCTACCACTAGCTATGATGACTATGATAAATATCATCAGGAAGCTCTTATGTTGTTAAAACTATTTGTAGTGGATAATATAATCTTAGAGGTCAGAAATGTGACCTTTGCATTAGTTTTATGGACTACTCTTACTTATAAATACTAGGTTTCTAAATCTAGTTGGGTATTATATTTGAATAATTTGTTTTCTACTAAGATTCAAGAAGGTGGATCTATTTTTGAGTTTTTGTTACAGATCAAGGATATCAGTGATCAGTTGAAGGCTATGTAGAAGCATGTTGATGAGCAATATTTGATTACTATAGTTATATAGAATCTTCCACCTTCATTTGAATCATTTGTGGAGTCCTTACAAATGATTGCTGAGACATAGAATTTGGAGTTTGAAAATTTTTCCACATTACTATTGCAAAAGGAAAGATGATAGTAGACAGTGTTGTCTTCATCTACTTCTACAAAGAGTGAATTCTTCATCAAGGGAAAGGGTAAGCAGTTTGGTAAAACTACTAGTTTTCTGATAAAAACATCATAAATAAGTGGTTATATTAAGAGATCTAAGTGGAAATGTTTTTATTGATACAACCTAATCACCTTAAGAAAGATTATAGGAAAAGACAACAAGATATGTCTAACCCTAGAATGAAAGCTTATCATGTAAATGTAGTTGAAGGTGAAGGTGAGGAATCATCTCCTAATTTTGCTTTCATGGCTTATAGTGGTAATTCTATGGTGGATCAAGCTTGGTAATTTGATTCAAGGTCTTCTCACCATTATAAATGCCATAAGAAATGGTATGTGTATTTTGTTGAAAATGACAATAATAATGAATCAGTATCTTTGGGAGATGGTAGGAATCATTTTGTGAAAGGATGTGGTAATGTTTAGATCAAATTTGATGGTACTATCTGGTATACATTTAATAATGTTAGGTATGTGCAAGACATGAACAAAAATTTTCTTTCCATTAGTTAGATCACTAGAAACTCTAATTTTTTGTAAAGATTCAAGGACAACAATGTTTAGTCACTACTAGAGATAAACATATTATTGTTGTTCAGATTGGTGAGAAAGGCTTGTATAAGCTTGAAAATCCATAGAGAGCAAAGGAAATTGAATTTGTAGTGGTTGATAGCACAAGTTCACTCTAGCGTAAAAGGTATGGGAATTTGAATTTTCATTATTTGACTACATTGAGAAAGACTAAGATGGTTAAGGCTATTCCTTCTATTCAAGATAGTCATCATGTATGTACTATATATTAGTTGGGGAAGTAAGTTATACCTTCATTTGATGTTGGTAAATCTTCAAGAGCTAAGGGAGTATTATATCTAGTACATGCATATTTGCGTATTCTAATATAGACACTGACCCCTTTTGGATCATGTTATTTTCTATTATTGGTCGATGATTTCTCTAGGAAAAAGTGGTATACTTTATAGTGAATAAATATGATTGTTTTTCTAACTTCCTTACTTGAAAAGCTATGGATGAAAAATAGGTAGGAAGGTCAGTGAAATCTCTTAAAATATATAATGGGGGTTAGTTCATCTCAAAATAATTTAAGGAGTTTTGTACCACTGAAGGCATATGCAGACAGTATACTACCCCTTACACTTCACAACAAAATGGAGTTGTGGAAAGGTGAAATAGGATGGTGATGGACATGGCACATTGTATGGCCCAAAGCAGAAATGTCCCATATAGATATTAGGCAAAAGCTGTGAACACGGTGGTGTACATCCTCAATAGAAGTCCTAAAAATGCATTAGAGAATATGACTCTAGAAGAGGCTTGGTCAAAAGAGAACTAAGTGCTTTCCAAATTTTTGGTTGTGTAGCTTTTACAATTATTCCTAGTCAAAAGAGAAGTAACTTGGATGTGAAAAGAAAAACATACATGTTTGTTGGGTATAGTGAGTAGTCAAAGGCCTATAGATTATTTGATGTTTCTACTAACAAAGTTGAGGTAAATAGAGATGTCATAGTAAATGAACAAATGTCATGCATCACAAAAATTTGTATAGTTTTAGATATTGAGTCAGTATTTTCTTCTAATGATTCTATTATAAGTTGTGGTGTGAAAGTTGAGCAAGATTCTAGTTCATCAGTGGAATCACATTCCACGGAGGGAATTGATGTAGGTCATTGTGAGGTTCCAATAGAAAAAGCAAATAATCCGAAGTGGTATTCTACCACTATGGTTCATCCATAGGGGTTTTAGGTTCCTAATAAGGAACATCTTATTTTTAGGTTGATCAAGTCCTTGTTTGGGCTTAAATAGGCTCCTCAAGCTTGGTATATGAAGATAGATATAGACCTTATGGAGTTTGGTATCAAAAGGTGTAACTCTAAAATAGCTCTTTATGTAAAGGTGTCTAGTGATGATATCTTGATTCTCATTATATATGTTGATGATATACCCATTACTGGGAGTAGTTTTATTCTCATTCAGTAGATGAAGATTGATATTTGTTATACTTTTGACATGATAGGCTTAGGACTACTAAAATATTTTTTAGTTGTTGAGTTTTGGCAAAGTGATTGTGTTGTATTCATGTCATAGAGTAAGTATGCAAAATCATTATTGGAAATGTTTAGAATGATGGATTTTAATCCAAATCACACACCTATGGAAGTTGGATCTAAAATTTCAATAGACATTGATTCACCTCTAGTCAATGAAATAGTGTATCACTAGCTAGTGAGTAGTCTTATATACCTCACTACCACTAGACCAGATATTTGTTTTGTAGTGAGTTTTCTATTTTATTTCATGTCTAAACCATAGGAAGTACATTAGTTAGATATAAAATATGTATTAATATATGTCAAAGGTACTCTTGACTTTGGCATACTGTATAAGAAGTTTATATATTTTGAGCTTTTAGGAAATTCTAACTCTGATTAGGCAGGATCAATAGATTTAAGAAAATATATAACACGCTATGTTTTCACTCTTGGTTTAAGAGTTTTCTCATGGAAAAGTAAACTATAGTAGCATTATCTTTTATATAAGCAGATTATAAATCTATGGTCAGTGTAGGTTGTGAAACTATGTGGATAAATAAAATATTTGAGGATCTTCATTTTGAGTCATCAAAGCCTAATCAAATTTTTTATGAAAACTAGAGTGTTCTAAAGATGGTGAAGAATCTAGTATTCCATGATATTACCAAACACATTGAGGTTCACCATCATTACATCTAATAGTTGGTTACAAATGAAGACATCTATCTCTTTTACTACCCCACTATAGAGCAACCAGCTAATATAATGACCAAACCACTTGGTTTAGATAAGTTCATAAAATTCAAGTACAAACTTGGTCTTTTTTTTTTTTAGTCATTAAGGGAGGGTATTAGCATATTATTTTGTTACCTTAGGCCATTTTCTAAGGTATGTTTCATATGCTTATGGTTATAATGGTTTTAACCACTTAGATAGGAAGGTTTCATGGGCTTATCTATTTTACGCTACCCAGTTCTTATGGTTTCTCCCACCCCCTATTTTCTTGGGTGGATCTTTTTGCCTATTTAATAGGCCTCTCGTGTATTATTTTGTACATTGGTTAATTTCATTTCTCAATCTCTTTACTGAATCTAATAACTCAAACTAGTTTTGTGGAAGGAATGTATATTTTATATAATCATATCCAATTGGGAGGAAATACATTTAGGATCAAGACTCTAATTAGAAAGTGGGGATGATAATTATGTATTTTTAAAAATCCTATGATAGTATTGAATGTCCATTATTTGATATCATGTTGATATCCTTTGAGTTTTAGGATAAATTATGTAGAATGATTAACACATTACTTAAATGTCTCTCTATTTATTGAAATCAATGGGGAAGTCACTGATTTTATCAATCATTAGCATTACATTAGGAATTTTTTCTCTTTGGCTCCAACATTATTTGTGATTACAGTTGAATCTTTGCATTAATATTAATAAATGTTTTTTTGGGTCCCCATGTCAAAGGTTTATCATTACCAAATAATTTTTAATCATTGTATGTGTTATTTTTTTATGATACTAGTATATTTAATTTTATATAGAATGATAATCTATAGCATATGTATTCTAGACTTGACATCTACTAATTTGATTTGGGATCAAAAATTTCTATGTATAAATCATGTATGATTGGCTAGGAAAAAATTCACCTAAGTAGATGGTTGAGTTTGGATGGATATGGAAAGGTCTTAAGCATATGATAAGGTACTTGGACATTTATTTTTCACTCTCCTCATCCTCTAAATAAATGTTTAAATGGATGTGTTATAACCAATATTAAAATTGATAAATGACATTGGCATTTTCTTTCCCTTATTGGTAGAATCTAAGTCTATTAAAAAATTATTGCTTCATACAATATTTAGTCCTCTTCCTACTAGTTGTTTGATAAGACTCAAATTAAACTTTTTCAAAAAATCATCATACATTTTATGGTCAAATGGTAAAGGTAGTATTATAATACATGTTGTTTATAATAATTATTGTAAACCAATAAATTTTGGGGGTATTGGCCTAAAGGACTTGAGAAATTAATGGATTACACTTGCATTTAAATGGATCATTAGAGACTTGAAATGAAATGAGCCTTGAAAAATTATGGTAAGAAATAATAATTTGAGAGTTTTTCCTAAAGGGAAGGCTGAGCAAAAAGGATTACACATTTATGACCTATCAACTAGATCTTTATCTATCAAAGTTATCAATTCTACCATATTTCATTTAATATGGAGAACTTGAGATTCGGCCAAGCACTTGGTCAATGTGAAACTGAGAATTAGTGGGTTGGGATCAAGGTGTCAGGGTTATAGATCCATTTGGTGGAACCCCAAAGTAAAGGGTACTTTTTTGGCCCTGATCTATGGATGATATTCCTTTGGTTAGTTCTCTAAGGTCTTGATTACTTTCAATGATCTTTTTTCTCAAGTTAGATGGGATTCTTAAGGTTATATTAAAAATATATTTTAAATATTGTCTTCTTAGTGTATGCCATTTTATCTCCTTGGTAAAGCTTTGCACCAATCTAAATTTGTGTCTATTTTGGAGGATGGGGATGATTTTTTGTAAAATTTAAAATGTATTAATGTCCCTCCCCTTTTTGAATTTAATACTAAAATGCTATATAATAAGCTCTCTTTTACTAAAATTATATAACTTAACCTTAATTAGGTGTGGATTGAATATGCAACTTTTTTTAGTTGGTTTTTTAGGTTTGATGTGATACAATATTTGCTACAGTAAGCCTAAAAATCATGATTTACATGTATACTCCTATATAATAAACTAGTTATTGGTAATATTTTATTTTAGGTTGGATTATTTAACCTAATTAACCCTCTCATGAGATTATTTCACAATGTATGGTATAAAATATAGGTCAAATATCATTCATTATCATCAAGTACAAATCAAACACACATCTATGTTATATCAGTATAACACACCTCTCAAGCTTGTAAAACTACCATATTCTTCCATATTTATATATTAGTCATAGGAGAAATATTCTTATAGGTCTGAAGCATTCAAAGAGTATCCCGTGAGAAATATTTGTCAAGTTACAAGCTAGATATATAAATGCACTCACATATAACATATTTCACAATAATTCACACATAAGCCCATATAATGGGGATAATTACATTGTTCTAAGGCCTTCTTCAAAGTATTCTCTATGTACATAGTGCCCACTAATAAAGGGGTCTTTAAGTTCAGCTTGAATTCACTTGAGCCCAATAATGCTTATTTTTAAGGTGGCATGCCCTAATTGGATGACATAGGTTTTGAGCTACACATTAATATCTAGAAACTGTATGGACAATCTAAATAGATAATCTACAAGGTGATAGTGAAACCTAACAAGCACATGTGTAATTTTTATAAAAGGACTTTTATTTCATTTAGGATAAAAGTGTTCATTTTTGGATAGAATAATTAATGCTACTATCCCTATTTCTAAAATCTAGCAAATCACAACTAAGCATCATCCTAATTATTTTTGCACCTGTATTTCCTATATCTACTTGCATAATGTTAGAATAGGTTCATGGGTTTTCAATAGAACATGATAATTATGGGGATAGAGTGTGTGAAGTTACATCAAAATACTATAGGATGGTTTAATCAAGAATTTGAAACATATGCAAGGTTTATCATAGAGAAATGCACTTGTTTAATAGCTCAAAATATGATGTAAACTACTTATAGATATATAAAAAATACACATCAGAGAAAACTAATAAGGGAAACATTCATAATAATAAAGAGAATTCTATGATTATATCATAAAATTGTACAAATTCTTAGAATTCATAATAGAGGATCTAGTATTACAGATTACAATAAGGAAACCTCCATAGATCAAGGTCTAGTTTTGTCAAAATTTTATGTGAAAATATCTTTGATCACAATAACAATCACTATTATTTTTACTCACACACACATCGACCCCTCTATTGCATTCTTTACAAATACATAGGCATTAGTTCCTATAGTTGTAACTTCCAATTTTACCATGATAAGAATATATTTCCATATCACATTCAGTTGAGTCCTAAAAAACATAGAGATTCTTTTAACAACTCCTAACAACTTGTAAATAAAATACAATTGTATTTCCCTTAGGACATTATTTTACATACAAATGGTTTTATATTTACCTTTTACCACTAACACTTTCCCAAACTTAAAAGGTTATCTCATCTTGACATAATGTCATAGAGGTAATCTTGTCTATAAACTGAGAAGAGGTGTTAAAATCTAGAATTGCATAGGATTCACAAACTTTTATCTATGTGTTAATTCACTAATTTTCACCCCTTGTGTACTACTTATCCACCCTTTTGGGTTTTTAACTAGGTAACATACTAGTTTATCACCTTGCAAGTTTTTAATAGACTAGAATGACTGGGTGGATGCCTTTGATGGGGTTTTAACCTCTTGTATCTGATTAGTACTATGAAATATTCTAATTACAAAAACATTGACAAAAACTTTTAAAAAAAAATGAACCTACATAAGCATTAGTTGGTAGGTGGTGGCATCAATTGACTAGTGGTACACTTCCTTTGTTGGATGATATATTATAGATGGCTTGGTGGAATGATCTTGGGTTCATAGACTAGTGGTGAAAATCTTGCATTAATGAGGACCAAGTGATCCTTTTAGGACTTCTAATTGAAGAGAGATTCTTGAGCATTACACAAAAGGCCACATAGTGGAGCTTGAGTGTCAAGTAGTTAGTGAATATTCATGTTAATCATCCTGAGTAGATCAATTTTCACCATGTTGAATTTGGTTGTGATTTCTATGTAGAGTAGTTCTAGCTTATCTATGTGTATTTTCACTTGCACACTAGTGAAGGAGTTCTAAAACATCTAGTTTTGCCAGGTTTACATACTATACATGACTATATCTCTCACACCAAGTGATGTTTGTAGTACAACATCTATGGCAGAAAGAGTTATGTTGAGCATTATGATTTCAGGTTGTGTGAAATTATCTATGGAAAATTTGAGCTTTGAAGTGGTCCAAACATTATCCAACTACTTATTCTAATCTAGAAGTTGAATTTTAAGCTGTATAGCTTGATCCTAAGTAGTGTCTATGGTGGTTTGATACTCAACTAGAAAATTGTATATGACTTTTAGTCTTAGCTTTGATGGATTTCCCCTTCTATATGAAAATCACCTCATTGAAGGTCTACCAATTTTTGGTGAGCCTATTCAGTAAAAGATAAAGATGGTCCTTGTCTAGGAGTGAATGATCTTTAATAATTTGTGTGTAGAGGTAATGAGAAGAATCCTAATAGTTTTCTTAGTAATGCATAGCTATTCCTTGACTAAAAATTTTGTATCCGCAAGCTCCTTTACTTGTCACTACAATGCAACATTGAATTTTGAAGAATGCAATGTCACCTTCAAGTTACTTGGACAATAGTAGATGGGAAACATCTAAGGATGCTTCTATTGTGGTGGGATTCAGGGTGAGTTGTTTGATTATTGTACTCATAGGCACCATCCTTAGTGGAGCTATTAGTAAGGAAAAAATGGTTCACTATGTAGAGGTTATTGGAATATCCCAAAACCATATATTAGACATTATATATGGAGCACTATCATCCTTTGAGGTAACCATAGTGCCTCCCACATACATTTGGGTAATCTCTTGAGAGGTATGTGTGGCATTGAAACTTGACTAAGTTTACATAGATTGTAACTTTGTAGTAGCTACTTGGGTTTCCTTAGTGCTCCTCTTCATAGCTTCCTCTTAGGTTTATTTTTATACATCTTATTTTTCCTTCATGGTAGCCTCTTCTTGCACTTTCTTCTCAGTGACTTTATATGCTTTCTTGGTGGCCTCTTCTATCAGTGCCTTACATTACCATTCTTGGACCTCAACCTACTTATGTGATTACTCTTATTCAATTATTTTCTTCCTCTATTCTTCAAATACTTCCTTCTATATGTGCTCTACTTCTAATTCAACATCCTTGCACTATTTTTTTGTTACTTATTGTTATTATTTGTCTTATTCTACAGTTGTATCTTCTTGCTACTTGTTCTTATTTTCTTCTTCCTCTTATTGTGTTTATGCCTTGACTACTTGGATTGACTATGAGCCTCTACTTCCTTGGCCTAACATTAGGCTTCCTCCTATTCCTAAATATCCTCATCTACCTTTTGTATAGCCTTGGTTTTAGCTTTATGCTTTTTTTATTTACACATGTGATGCTCAGCTGCTCTCTATGCTTCCTCATGTGTGACTTGCTTTTGTTCCATAGTCTAATATTTAAGTTATAATTATTTTGTGTTGATCTCATCCTCATTAAAGTGTGATTATAAGGAGTTGAGGATAGTAATTTATACCTTTTCCTAAGAAACCTACCCCTTGAGAACTAGGCATCTTATTGGTTTCAGGGTGTCAACTTCCTACACTTGTTATTCTCTTATCATAGACTCTCCAATGGCTTGTGTAAGTATATGTGGGGTGTTTACCCTATATTTTCAAGGATTATGTGGAGTCCACATATCATGTAAAAGTTATGTTGGAGGGCTATCTTCTATGGATCTTGATTGTGATGGGCCCATAGTGGTTCTTCTTATCTCCAACATTTTTTGAATGCACTATAATTTTTCCTCTTCATATATTGTATCTATGATGATGGAATCATGATAGGTGGGTAACTTGATCCACATATTTTTTAGAACTCTATTTTTCACATGGATGGTACACACTAATTTTTATAAAAAGTATTCTTTTTATTTTTATTTTTCTTTATCATATAGTTCTTCAGTCATATTGGCCATCATCATTTTATAGACCTATTATTCATCTATGCCCATATGTAGCAAGTCATAGATCTGAGTGATTTTGTGTATTTTGGGTTATCTAATAGGTGATATGGATACAATAATTCTACCTTGGAGGATATTAAGATCTTCTTCCCTTGATCACCTTATGCTTTCCTATATCTCTAAATCTTGATTGGTGTGGCTATTGTTGAAGGTTGTGTAGTTGTAGGTGTAAGGTTTGGAATAGGTGGTGTTATCATCTATAATAGGGTTGATCTAATTTCTATTTCTATTTTTTTTTGGATAACTTAGTCTATGCCATCTTCATCTTGATGAAATATGGGAGTGGTAGACTTGGTACCTTGGGTAGTTCATGAATTCTATTCTCAATTCCATTTGGAAACTTTATGATGACTACATGTTGGCCCAAATAATACATGGCATTGGGTATTATGCATAAGTTGGCTATGATAACCTCCACCAACATATTCCATTAGTTTGTGAACTTAAATTGGTTCCCAAAATAGGTACTCTCCCAAGTCTAGGTTAGGTTCCTAAACTACACATCCAACCAGTAGTCAATGTTGGGATGAAGTTCAACCTTAGGTGACTTTTATTATGTAAATACTAAGAGAAATACCAAAAATAGGTACTATAAATTTTGCTTTATCATCACCAAAACTTTATCAATATTCAGAGTGAGTTTACTGACCAAGAATTTAGGGTAGTTGATCTCCTCATTCTAATTAATCATTTAGTGGGAAATATTGATGACCCCTTTTCTATCATGCTTGGAATAATTGGTTGTCTTCTATAATATATATGAAATTCATTATACTATAATGATCTCTAACACATCATCAATGTCTTCTAGTGTAATTCCTCATGAACTACAAGAGTATTTTTCCTAGATCTCCAAAATGATGTGGCATTATCAATTTGTAATGGGCTATAGATCTCCCCCTCATAGGCATTCTTGTTTCCCTTGCCATCAGAGTCATATTGATGTGAATTATTATTTATTGGGAAAGATAAATCTTTCCTTCATTATATCAACTCAAAAATACTTCCACTACATCTCTGATTTGCCCAAAAGTAGGCAACTAGATCAACCACTTGACATCTATGTTATAGAGTCTATGTGGTGGTGTTAATTTTTATGATTGCCCCCTTTAACTAAATCCAACATAAACATTCATAACTTAGAATTTTAGACAAACTCATAAGCATTTGGATCTATAAAACACATTTGTTGTAATACAACAGTGATGCCCATGTACTATTTTTGTGCTTTGATGAGTTATGATCTATCAAATCCATCTATTGTCCATATTTTGATTTGATTTTGAAATAGTTACCTTAGATGTGTGAAGTATAGACACATCTGAGGATAAGAATTACCTTGAAACTTTTCAAGCACTTAGTTATACATAGCAGTGGATATGAGATTATCTAACCTGGTGCCAAATTTATAGCTTCTTGCACTAACTCCTACACTTTGATATACTAATTAGTTATTAAATCTCTCAATCCTTCACACATGATATTTTAACGAGGTGGATCTATTTTAGTTTATGTGTCATTATTTTTATTGTCTCAACATTCAATGGTAGTGATGGTTGATGCTTTTTGACGTATCACTTTAACTAGGCTTCAACTGTATATTATTATTCTATTTATGACACTAACCCATTGCTTTTTGTATAGATTTGTCAATATCCCCCATACTTAATCATTAATTACAATAACTTGAACATTAAACTCCACTATCTATTCTATATTCAAATGTAGACTTAATTGATGTCCATATGTTGTACTCATTTATCCACCATGTTTCATTCATGTAATTCATCCTTAGTATTAGAACCTTCTACTTAATCTTGGATCCCTCTTCTCCCTTACCTCTATACAAACATACTTATATTTTCCTCACACGTGCAAAAAAAAAAAAACACAAAACCTCAACTATTATAAAATCAATGCTTTCAATCATGATTACCATCTACTTGGTGTGTTATAGCACCTTTATTCCATGTTTTACTAGACTAATGGTAGTAAGACTTAAACTTATAGCCATTTACCTACCCTAATAAGACATTTCCCTACAAATATTACATAACCACTATTTTAGGCTATGAAATTTCATGGATGATGTAAGGGCATTTCAACTTAATGTTAAACTTTCCAGGGAAAGCTCAAAACATGCTATCATACAAAAGAATAAGTTAGTTTACTTTGAAATCCTTTGTTCATAGATTTTTATTGTATCATTCCTTATATATATGCTTATTTATCAGCTAGACCCATAATTTTTTGCATCTAACTTCATTTATGCAATTCAAATATAAAAAGGATATTTAGTCATCGACTCTTGATCACCCATTCATAGCACATTTACAACTCATAAAATGAGAAGCACATATTCTATAAGCATCACCGCATCTAACCCATAAAAAATCTAGAATGGTGTAAACCCTATCTCATGTTTATAATGCATGTGATAAGCCTACATGACTATTGTAAGCCTATCATCTTAACCATCTCACTTTAAATCAAATATCTTAGTGATCATCTTACCTATCATCTTGTTCATAAATTTATCTTGGACATTCACCTATGGATGATAAGCTATGATTTTATGATATAATATCATGAAATCATCTATGAGGGTCTTGAAGGTATTATTCATAAATTGGGTTCCTCTATTGCTTAATAATTTAGAGGGTAGATGAATCTAGTGACGATGTTCTCATACATGAACTTGGTTGTGTCCTTCACACCATAACTTGGAGTTGTAGTAGCTTCTACCCATTTTTAAAATTAGTCTATCACATTGATTATGTACCTTAAATTATTGCATTTATTTGGAGGATTGATTGGTCCTATAAATTCAATCTCCCACTATTCAAGTGGTTGTTGTGATAACATGGGATGTAAAGGAATATCATCCCACTAGTGTGGCTTTCCCATCCTTTGGCATACATTAAATTTACTTTCTACTCTCTACATATCCTCAAATAGATAGTGCCACCAAATTCTACTTTGAAATATTTTCCTCACAAATACATCTCTTGTGAAGTGACATCCTATGACTCCTTGATGTGTTTTATCCATTATCTACACATGTTAATGCTCTATAGACACTCCATGTAGAACCTCAATTTTTCATAAGTAATATAAAAATAAATTAAAAAAACTATAAGGAATAGATATGGTGATCAACAATTTCTTATCTCTATCTATATAGTGTTCTATGAATGTCCCTTATTCCAATAATTATGCAATCTCTTGTATTTTCTCCAAAATAATAGTTACCCTAAATAGGTGTGCATATTATCACTCATCTTGGAGTTCCTCAAGTTCCTCTCCATTATTGATCTATTTGAGATGGTCTGGGTCAACATTCTCTCACCTTAGTTTGATGTTAATCTAGAATTAAAATTCCTAGAAAAGTAATAGCTAGTGTGATATGCATCCTCCCAATAATTTCTTGTTCACTAAGTATCACAGAGATTTATTATCAATAAACAATTTGAATTATGTGGCCAACAAGTAGTGCCTAATTTTTTTTAATACAAACACTATTGCTATGTCTTCCCACTCAATTATCATATACTTATTTTCTATGGCTAATAACTTTTTACTTGTGAATTGAATCGGATAATCCAATATTCCTTATCTTAGATGTACAAGTATTGCTCTAACTATAAGCCTTGAATCATCCACATGAACATGAAAATATTTAATCCAATATTGAAAAACTAGGATTAGAGTAGTCACTAGTCTCTACTTTAAATCAAAAAATGTGGCTTGATAGTCCTTTATCCAAATAAACTAGACTCCTTTTTATATTAGATTTTCTAAAGGGGATGACATAGCAGCATGCCCCTTGATGAATTTATGGTAGTAACCTATGCCCAAAAAAATATTGAACTTTTTTTGAAGTCTTGGGTGGTGGCATCCCTACAATGACTCTGATCTTATCCTGGTCTACTAGAATTCCTTTAGTACACATTACATGAACTAATAGAATACCAAAGGGTGTGAAAAATAAACATTTTTTCAAATTTAGCATTATCAATAATAATTTACATCTCTCTAAAATTAACATAAGTTTTGATAAATGTTCCTTGAATAATGAGAACACTTCCCAATCATTCAAGTACACTTCTAGGAAGTCATGGAAAAAATATTTGAATGCAGTCAACACAGCCCTAGATAACACTACAAGTGCATTTTTTAGTCCAAATAGCATGACCATGTAATAAAATAAAACCCATTCTATTGTGAATGTGGTTTTTTTCATATCCTCTTCTGTGATGGTCATCTAATAGTAATTGGTAAATCCATCTGTGAATGATAACACTTCATTCCCTATGATAACATATAAAACTTCATCCATGAAGGGAATGGGAAATGGATCATTGATACAAGCATAATTGAGGATGTGGTATTTTTTTCATATGCATATCTCTCCAATATTATTTGGTTTTACTATCATGGGGCTAACCCAATCAACTTTTTTGACTAGGAAGAGAATGCCTACTTCTAACATGTGATCAATTTCAGCTTTCACTTTCATTTTCATGTTTGGGTTCAACCTATATGGTCTCTTATTTATTTTCCATTATCACTTATTTAACTCCATGTGCATATCCTCCAAATAAGGATGAACACCTTTAACTTTTATGAATGTTATAGGAAATATATCTTGATAGTTTTTGAGTAACTATAGAACTTTTAATATATCTACCTGCATCCAATAATCTCTAACATACACCATTTTGGTTCCATATTCTATACCAATATTTGTTCTGTTCCTATAAATGATCCCAATATATCTTAAATTTTTCTTCAAGAATGAAGCCATAGAGTATCTAATCTCCTTCATATTCTAGAAAGTATATGTGTCATAGATTTTCCTCCTTTGTTTCCTATGTGACTACTTCAAGTAAAGGCTCCAACTCTCTCTCTAGATCAAAAAGATCCCCTATAGCCATGTATTCCTTGTTTCCCATCCCAAAATACTACTCATCCTCATCTTATATCTTATGGTAGGGATAAATCCATGTTTGGGCCTCACCCTGGCCAACTTTTTTAATCTATAGGATGTGTCAAGATTTTTTTTGTGACATCATGTGAACCTGGTTCTAGTGGCATTGGTAAGTCTTACACTCTTTCATAGAATAGAAAGTTTTTCATATTTTGTAAATCCAATTTTACCTTAGGGTTATCACTCTCAATGATGAACATTTGAATGAAATCATATTATATCTATGCCTAATGCTTTGTTTCCCTTTTTCACTTCTCATGGATGTACCATTTTGTAGGGAAAACACCTAAGGTATATATGAAGTTATGTACCCAAAAGTTAGAAGTGATACCCTCTAACACCCATACCTAAATATGCCTATACACATGGTATTCTAATCATTCTCCCTCCTAATATATAGGTCAATCTCTTTTGATAATCTCTAATAGCTAGAATCGAGCTACTAGTAGTTTGCATGCTTCTTCCCATGTTAAATACTCATATCTATGGATTTCCCACTAGTTTGTAGCATTTACCTTCATCACATAGTTGAGAGAGCTAACCCTTCAGTTCATATCTAGTACATACTATTAAAATCATAGAATTAAATCACTAACATCTTCCATATAAAATATACTTGGCTATTTGTCACTCATTCATAAAGACCATTTGAAAAGGTTGAATCTCATGAACTCTTTTTACCTAGTTGAGTACATGGGTATCCAAGTCTCTACTTATTTAAAAAGCTCTATCCCATGGGATAACACCATATAGATTTGGTTGTGTAGCTCTACTTAACATGACTTGTTTGATATATAAAATTTATATTAGATTATGTTTTAGATATTACCATCATTAAATGCACATTTTCCTAAACCTTCTAAGGTATCTCTAGGGTATTCATCCCCATCTTTCCCAAGTGTCATTCTCCATTGAGAATTTGAGTCTACAAAATAGTGTTTGTGTATAAGAAACTATACTTTGTTGTTTGTAGATCTTCTTGGTTGTCTTCAACTATGACCTTCATCCAGCTGAGATTAGCACCACCATAGGGTGAGTTTGGATCTTTTGGGATGATGTAAGGCCTAGATTAAGAATTATTTAGAGGAATTATAATGATCTTTTTTCCTAATGATACTCTAACTTATTCATGACTATGTTTATATTCATACAACATCATAGGCCAACTTATTCCCTATCGGCATAGGGTAATGAGTCTCATCTATGTTTATATCAATCACTTAAAAATCACCTCACAAACTAAATTCTACAAATTTGATTTTAACATCTTCTAGATGACCAATAGGTTTGACCCTTCCATAGTCCACAAGGTTGAGCGTGATAGCACTATAGCTCAACATAGGTCTTCCCAAGGCTTCCTAAGTTAATCTGGGGATCATATTTATATTACTTCCAAAGTTGAATATAGCATTTGGTATTTCATACCTAACTAGCTCTATGTCCATCCTTACATTGATGTCTTAAGGTTTCTTGGTCTTTACAAACTAAACTAACTTATCTATTCACTCCTAACCTTTTTATGCACATTCTAATAGGTTACGGAGTAGGTTTGTGATGTTATATGAGATATTTTCATTATGTATCATACTAAAGAGTTTAATTAAATCAATCATCATAGTGACAATCCCATCCTTTCTTAGTATATTTACTATCTACCTATACATCTATGCATCAAGAGTTACATCATCCACTTCATTCATCCCTTGATATTGGATTGTCTTCAAAATATGTGTAGCTTCCCACATCAGGCTTTTTTAATGATAGAATCATCACATCTATCTATCTGTGCCTTTTTAATACCCAAGTCTTTAGGCATTTCTAATAGAGATAACCCATATTTTATATGTTGTTGTCTAGTTACTACTTGTAATGTGGAATTCTCACTCAACTATGTGAGGATAATGTTAAAATTTCTAATATTTATCTCCCTCCATTATCTTTCTAAGATTGGATATTCTTCTATATTATGTTTCTCTATCACCCTGTACTATGCATAGTAAGGTTACCTCTAAGGATTTATAGGGAAATTTGTTTGCACATGCTTTAGTTTTCTACAAAGATAACAATGAATGGGTGGTTTAGTCCCACTGTTGCCTTAGCCTCCTTGCACATCACCTTAATATCCTCATATGTATCCTCTTATGTTTCCCTGAAATTCCCATCCATGTTGGTGTTGTTGTTACCCAGAATTACTAGTTTTATGTGATGCATTCCCTCTTTATTATTATGGATATTCATTAAATCTAGCCACTTATTATTGGTATGGGTTTAGGGCCCATCCAAACTATTACACATAAGTTATTATAATATTCCATGGAGCTTGGTATAAGTAGGTCATAGTCTACTATGGGAAATTCTACAAGGTGATATTCTAGTTCTATGAATAAGGTAGGATACATACCAGTTACTATGGTTGTTGTTATGTTTTAGGTACCTAAAGAATTGTTGATGGATTCTAACCTGGTATGATACTCCATAGGTTAGGAGTAGCATGTAGTGAAATTATGGCTTTCTGTATAACCATGAATATGTTATTTGTGATATCCTATTTCAATTCCTAGAGTGCTCATAAATCCTTGTCATCATGTGTAGGTGAATTATAGAACTTATAGTAGATTTTTAGTGTGGTTTTAATTTACTATTATAAAAATTGACATTATGAGGTTGTATACCCTACCACTATGCATATATCATAGAACTCTCTCCTAACCCTAGGACATACATTTCTATTATTCCTTTGTTATCCACACTCTATGCACCATATATTTAAATTGTGTCTCTCAACCCTTCCTTGAAACTAATCCAATATACTAAATATAATCTATAAGGTACTTTCTAGCTTAGATTATGGCATGGTTTCATCCCCATACTCTTAAATCTACACCTTAAATTACAATGGCTCTTGTATCTGATTTATCTTCAAACTAGGTTTGGGCTATGGTAAATTTGATTATTGGTATTTAAACCTATAAACACCAAGTGAATTCATCATTATCCTCTATAAGAAATTCTACTTTGTTTATGATGTCAGATAATCTATGATTATAGTCACCAATAGTCTCCTGGGGTCCTTGTCAAATCTCCTTCAAATCCTAAAATTTTTATCTTTAACTCTTATTAAGCTCAAAATCTATGATGATCCAATTATTAACATCCATTAGGAATCCTCTGGCTATATTTTTCTTGAATATTAACTCCAATTCATGTACACTCAAATCACCAATCAATTCACACTTCTTTATATTATTGTTGATGATTTCTTTTTCTTATCATTTCAAGTTGTAGGTAAGTACTATTTAGGGTCTGTAAACCCATCACAGGGATCTAGGTGTATAAAATCACCCAATTGAGATAACATAGTGGGGTTTCTTAAAGGTATTGAATTTGATTTGGTTTTGACTAATGTTAGGGATGGTTTTAGTTCTAAATACTTTTGGTGACTTTGAGGTGGATCATGATCTAGTGGTAGTTGTGATATCTCCTCTAGTTCTATGGATATGGTAGTTGTAGATATATCTCTATTATCTCCTTCTTATTCTAATATTTGAATTGATGTAATGAAATATTTATCCTACAAAATAATTAAAGGGTTTGTCTCTATAGAAATTAATGTTATTATGTTCTTCTTCTATCGGTTTGAGAAACTTTGTACAACTACACAATATGCAACCTTTTGTGCTTATAGGGTTCATTTATGAACTTCTTTTATAATTAGTCCTTTCCAAGTGTCATCATCTAAATTTATATATTAATTACTATAATTTTTAAATAAAAGGGCTTGGGGGATGTGTGCTTCCTTGGGAAATGATCCTTACCTCCAAAAATGTATCTGTCAAAACTTGAACTTTTACTATGTCTATGACTATAATGTAATCCTTGATTTTTTTTGGGAAAGAATTTATAGAAACTATGAACTTTTATCCATATATTAAACTTATATACTACTACCTTCTTTTATCATCCATGCTAAATATTCATAACTTCCTCGTACTCTATCTTTACTTGGCCCAGGATCCTTGCTTTATTTCTCTTCACCACACCCTTCTTCTTATCATCTCCTATCATCCAAATCATCAGTCCTAATACTCATCCTTCTATTTGTAGTTTCCTAATATTCACTCTATTTATTCCATCTCATCTATTATCACAACTCTCTTTCTAACTCCAAAGTCTTTTTCCAATTCTTTTCCTTTTGATTCTCCATATTGGACTCGAGTTCAAACTCTATCTTTTCATCTATCATTCGTTCTCTATTATCTCTCAAATACCCCCATACACTCAAAGTGACTACTCCATATATTATTAGGAATGGGAACCATGACCTTTTCTATATCTAACACTTTGATTAATGTTGGAAGTTACTCTAAAAAATTTCCTTTGATTATCCTTAGAAGTAGGTCTTTTAATGCATCAAAGGATAAGTATCCTTGCATTACGAGCCTAGTGATATTTCCATCAATAGTGGTATCTATCTAATAATCGATCATATGAGTCCAATTTATCTCTACATTATTCAACTATTCTATCATCCCCTTGATCCATGTAATGTTGTCACTTACTCATGGATAGAAATAGTGATATTTAAATTGAGCTAATCAATTAGCTAGAATCCCTGATAATTCACACTAGAAAATATCATAAATTTCACCATAGAGTGTTCTTATATAATATCTCTTAGAGTACACCCAATTATTTGACCTTCTCTCTATGAATTTAGTGATTTTTTGGTCTATCCAACTCTTCACTTCTCTTTTGGTTGGTAACCATCACAACAAATCATTGACTAATAAGGTTCATGCTCACTGCACCACTGTTAGTAAAGGCTCCTCGGTTTTGACTAGAACATGCTAATTATAGTGATATAGTGTTTGAAGTTACATCAAAATACTACATGATGGTTTAATCAAGACTTTGAAACATATGCAAGGTTTATCATAGATAAATGCACTTGTTTAATAGCTCGATGTATGATGTAAAATACTTATAAGTATATAAAAATACACATTACATTAGAATAATAAGGGAATCATTCATAATAACATAGATAGCTTTGTTATTATACCATTAAAAAGTACAAATGATTAGTATTCATAATAGAGGATCTAGTACTAAGGATTACAAGGAAACCTCCATAGATCAAGGTCCATTTCTATCAATATTCTATGTGAAAATCTCTCTAAGCAAAATAAGAATCATTATTATTTTTAATCACACACATGTTACCCCCTTTATTGGATTCTTTACAAATACATACAGGCATTAGTTCAAATTTATCACGCTAAGAATAATTCTCAATGTCACATTTGGTTAAGTCCTGACAAACATAGAGATTCTCATAACAACTCGTAACAATCTACAAACAAAATATGGTTGTATTTCTCTTAGGACATTATCATACTTACAAATAGTTTAACATTTAACTTTTACCACTAACACACGTCATTCAATTCGCTAATTATTATTCCTTATTAATTTTTAAGAAAATAAAATTATTGTTTAATGTTTAATATTGTACTCTCTATATTTAACATATTTCCATAATTTATCATTATATAAAAAAATATAATATGAAATATTTAATTGTATTACTTCTAGAATAGTCTTCTCCTTATTTGATTAGGATATTATCCCTCAAACATTTCTCAAAATGTGTTAAACATAATCAATATTCAAATCAAAAGATAAAGTGTGTATACAAACTTAGGTTTAAATCTTATTTACTCTAGTAATTTCAATTCATTATATCACTATAATAAAGTGAGTATAAATGTTTACCCTCAAATTTAATCATTAAGTGCTTTATAATGTTTAATATTGACATCCTTACCCTTGCTAGGTCTATTTTCCATTCCATTAACTTGTAATATATAAAAGATAATTCACTATTATATTTAGTATCTTACAAGTTATCAAACTAGTTCTAATAGTCTCTATTTTTCTGGGATATGACCACACTAGGTTGGACAAAGTTACATTATGACCTTGTACCCTAGTGTGGCCTTATCCCCCACACTCCAATGGTAAATTTTTTAATTTGACACATTTTATTTTACCCCTCTCTTGATTTTTTCAAGATTGGTCAATGTACATATTTAAAATTTTCCTCTATATAAGTAGATGAATCCCTCTCTAAACATATCTAGCGATCACTTAGAAATTCTATTACATATTGAGTAAAATGACACTATTCTTTATAATTTAAATTTTACTTTATTCTAACATTCATAGGCCAAGTCTCAAGTCATTTTATTTTACGTCAAGGTCACACATTTTAAAGCATTAAAATTAGTTTATCTAATTGCATTCGTTGAACATATATCAATATTCACACACTCACTCTAGGTGGGATAACTACATCAGTTTGAGGCCCTTTTGGGCTATGTAGGTATCACTCATATTACATTAGGTTTTATATGGATAAATTGGATATTTAATTTTCCAAATTCTACCATTTATATTTTATCTCATATATGGTTTATTGTGCAGGAGCTAAGGTTTATATTTTTCAAGTCTTCCACATGGTAAATCAAGACATATAGTCAAATAGTAAACCATCACGAACATGTGTATGCCCCAAGATCATAAAATTAGTCATGCAGTTAATTAGGACATGGACATAATCAATAGAAAAGGTCACAATGTAGTCATATCCTCTTGGTTCATCCTTGATGCAACATAGGTTGAATTACTATTTTTGGTTGTGACATAGATTAGGGGTCCTTACATTCAATTTTTTTATCAATAATCAGCCTGCACAATCAACATACATTTATTCTAGGTTAAATTTGTATATTTATTGTATTTATCTCATTTCAAAAAATTTAAATTCTATATTTTACACTCATATCTATATGTTTTTATAGATGTAAATTAGTTTTCAATAGTTTATTTTTTTTAACATTTCTTTATCAAATCAAAAATAACATTAAATAATAATATATGTTTTTATTATACTATTAATATATGTTTATAATAATTAATTATCTATAATATGTTATATATAATATATAATATATTATTATAATTTTATTGATAAAATGTAAGCTATGGGTTTTGAAATATCCCAAAACCTTATTAAAATGGAAGCCAAAGATAAAGCATGACCAAAAAAATAAGAGGGACAAACAAGAAACATTCTCAGACTTAAACCATAGATACCTTCCTATAAAAAAACATTAGATAAATAAATACCAGCAATCGATGAAAATTCAACAAAAAATCCAAAACCTTGGAAGAAGGAAACTAGTGGCCTACGAGGTCACATAGGATCTTAATCACTTCTCAATCATATTTCAAAGATTGAATCTACTTTAAAAGAATATTTTTCATATCTCTCTATCTCAACCTCCTAGTTTCTTCTTGTTTCATCTCATCTTATTATTGGGTCCATCCTACATATCTTTCTCTTTTTTTATTAATTCATGTAGGGTTTTAAAACTCTAGGTGTAGTTATTTATTGTAATTTCACTTATGGAAATCACCTTCTCCACTCTATATTTAATAGTTTACACTTCCCCCTCTTTCTCCAATTTTTTTTACTTTTATCCATTTATTTTTTTATTTTGAATATAAATTAGAATAAGTACCATTATGTTGAATCTCTATGGGAGTAATTTTTATCCTAATTAACCATTTTATCTTTCATATTTTTAAGATATTTATTAAATTTTTTATTTTCATTAAAAATACCCTTTATTCCAATTTGAATTATGAGGCCACTCTCCAATTTCTCAATTCTATTATTTTGGTCATTTATCCCCCCTAATTCTTATTCCCTTTATGATTTAGTTTGAATTATCTATACTTTTAGATTTCATCACCCAATTCTAGGTCACTTAAATGTGAAGAGTGAAGAACTCCAAGAAGATTGGTAAAAACTTCTACATCAACAAAGGCCTTGGCTACAAGGGCTGGATCCAACTTTTTACTACTAGGGGCCTTTGAATTCAGAGTGGAACTCTCCACCTATTTAGAAGATTTTCTAGGTTCCAAAGAGACATACCTATAATGGACCTCTTCCTTTTTATTAAAATTCATAAGGATCTTAATGGTTATGGTCTTAGGGTCCTGGATAAAGAAATGATCTTTCTTTCTAGAATTGATGATGTTTAGTTTCCATGTGCCCCTATTAGTGTGTAACTTGAGGATATAGGTAGGATATTAACTTTTAAACAAAAAGATAATCATGACCTAGTGTATGGGGACCTCACCTTTCCCATATTAAAACTCTAACACAGAATATTCCAAGGATTACATAAGGAAGAAAGGTATACTCATTAATTTCCTATGCCTAAAATTGTTGAGCAAAGGAAAGTTAAAAGAATATATATTTTTGAATATATAGTCTAATGTCACATACTTCATGAGATGGAGATCCTAAACTCATAGTGCTAGTAGTGAATTCTTGAGTGTGTCTTCCTCCATTTCATGAATCATTTCATTGTCTTTAAAGAAAGAGTTTATTTCCTCATTCTTCTTCCTTCTATTCTTTAATATTTTTAAGCCCTTAATAGCCATTCTTATCACCTTGGATATTTAATATTCATATATCACCATATAATTTCCTCTCATGACTACCATTATAATTTTCTAAGATTTATAAAAATAATTAGAGATTCTAAGATTGTGACTCTTTATCTTCTCCATTTACTACATAGTCCTCCTTTTTTAGGATGTTTCAAAAAGTTGTGTTGCATTTAACACATTTATAGGAATAAGGCTCCACTCTTAAGCATTGTCTACCCAACTTCTTAGCCTGAAAAAGGGTATTACTAATGCATACTTTTTATTCCTTTTCACTAATAGAAATTAGATGTTTCTTGAATCTAGTTGGGTATCAAGACTCTTGAAGCTTGTGGAAACCTTAAACTTTCCATTAATTCTCATGAGGTGAATATTATTCTAGCACATCTCCTTCTTGATTAATAAGTCTTAATTGATTTGTTCATGAGTTAATCTCGCCTAACTTATAATTAAATGATTTAAAATCAAAGTTTCATTGAATACCACCTTGAAAACATAAAGAAGCTAAAAAATATTATATGATTGGGTAAAGTCAAAGACCATTTAGCATGATAGGAAAGATACATCTGATAAAAAATAATGAGGTATTATACTTAATTTTTAAGGATAAGGTTGATGGAAGTATCTATTACCTCAATGGTATTTTACTTAATAATGTCTTAGCTCCATAATCCCATGTTGTTGAACTAGACTATCTTTTCATTACCTTCCTTGTATACATGATTTATATTAATCTCCTAAAAACTCCATGTGAGATTTAGAGATTCAATAATCATATAATTGATTGTCCACTTAGGAATTTAAATTTATTTCATAAAATTGATAATTTTTTGGTGATTTCCTTCAATAGCTAGGAATTTCATCTTCTTCTCCTCATCACCTACATACCCCACAAAGTCTCACTATATTTCATCACATGGTTTGTTTGGACTCACAACAGACCCATATATGCTCCTATTAATTCTTTATTTATACCCATGACAACATGTCCCCCACTTGATCTACTATGGTTATTGTTTAAAAATCTATTAAAGTTTAGTTTATCCTAAGGAATAATAGGTATAATTCATTTACCAAAATTTCTATTCAATTTAAGAAAATATGTTTTTATTCTTATTGGAATAATTATCTCTTAATTATGAACAAAATCTTCCTCATCCTTAAACACTTATTCAATGTAATCTCTTATGATAGAGGATAGGTTATTCTTGATAACCCCAATTATATAAGAGATCACTTTTATATAATTTATTTTCTAAAAATTATGGTAGTTTATATTTTTTATATACCTCAACAAAAGTGGGGAATAAAGAGCTTCCATAGTATTTTCAAAGTGGGAGAAGATAAATGATTCCACCATTGGATGATAAATTTGAAAATGTAATTTGGTCTACCTAAAAAAACACTAAACATCAAGAGAAAGTGATCAAATATATTATGAGAGAAGGAATAGATGATGAAAATGTGAAGGATAGAATCAACCTTAGCTTCATAAAGTACACATATTTTAGGTAGTACAAATCCTCTCTTGGTAAGGTTATTCATGAAAAAAACATTATGGGCTACAACCATAAGAAGAGGTTTAATTTACGAATTATATCATTTTTATAAAGATACCTAAAATATAATACATCTAATATTGCTTTAATTTCCATAATGTAACTTGATCTTAAATTTTAATCCCCATCCTCAAAAATTTCCCCAACCAATGCATCCTCCTTTAGAATTTTGAAAAATTGAAACCTATTTAATATCTCTTGAATAGAATGAATTCCCACTATCTCATCTTGGTTATAAGAGTATCTAGTTAGGGTAATCCACAATTTAATTCCAAAAATTACTTACACATAGTCACTAATTCCCCCATAAGTATCTTTTGATTCTAGGTGCTAGATATTTCAACGGGTTAATATCATTAAAAAGGTTCACTATGAAGCCAAACATCATCCCAAAATAATTATTTATTTCCATCCCCAACATTATATATTATTATATTTTATTTAAAAAAATTATATATAATTGAGGGTTTAAAGATCCTTCACCCACAATAAGGATCAATCCAAAATAGCACCCTTTTACCTCAGATGAAAATCTACAAGGGAATAATGTTACCAAAACCTAGTTAAACTAGCCAAGATTCCACCAAGGGGATAGTCATTCCAAAGACACACTAAATATTTCACAAATAATATAACACTATTCCCCAAATGATGATAACCCAATACCCAATCCCCCACTAGTACAATACTTCACATCCCTTTACTAAAAAATAAAAAGCCATACTTCCAAGATTATCGAAGGCCAAAAATAAATGATAACCTATGTAATCATTTCAAAAATCCAAATAACACACTTCAAAGGAATTTTTGAGTTATTACCCTAAACTAGTCAAACATAAATAACCCTACCTAATCTCTAAGATAAAACATGGCAAAACCTAAGACAACACTAGCTAGAGCTTGTATAAAACCTAATTAAAAATAGGGAAAATGGGGATCCCTCCCATACTTCTTAGGGGATAAAAGGAAATGATGATCTCTTATGATCTCTTAGCCACCTCCCATAGAGATTTTTAAAACTTAGATTTTTTGGCCCTATGTTGATGTCTTCTATCTTATGCCTTCATACCAACAACAATATTATTATTTAAAGCCCCATTTTCCAAGAGAACCCCATGTTTCAAAATTTACCCTTTTTAAAAGGCCTTTGAGGCTTCCTAACTTTTATCATCCTTCATCTAATCCTAAATATCCATAGCTAAAACATAAGGATCCTTCATAATGGATTCCATTTCCTACAACAATTTTTGAGGGGACATATGATCAAAGCTATCCACTAGAGGGTACCACAAGGAAGGAATAACATTTTATATAATTAGAGGAGAAAGATTCAAAATCTCAAAATTAGGACATAAAACTACACCAGCCTTCTAAAAGACTATCTCTGATGCATCTTGGGGCTTTGGACACCAAGTTTTTTTTAAGGCACAATATTATGCAAAGCACAATAAAATTAAAAATGCCCAGGTTAATTCCATGAAAAATAAGATTGACCTTCCACCATAATGTAATGAACCTAACAACCACCAGGAGATAAAATATGAATGCTATGAGGGATGGGAGAATAATTACCAACATAAATATAGATTCTAGTGAAGAAGGCTAGTGATATTTATTTAGTGATTAAATTAATGAAAACTGACTTTCTTGGTGAGTCACCAATTTTGGACAACATGATTTCCTCCCAAAATTCTAAGAGTAGGTCATACAAATGAATCTACCTTAAAAATACTAGCTTAAATAGTAATAGCATTAAAATTAGGGACCTAAGGTCATAAATGAATAACAAATGACTCAGAGTAAACTAAGTAGCTACTCAACACCACTGAGTTAAGCTTAGCTTGGGGAAAATTGCCATAAATAATCCCCTAGGTAGAGAAAAGATCATCCACCCCCTCCCCACTTTTCCAATCATGATGATTTGAATTTATATATTTGAAGGTGATTATAAACTAATTTACCAATAAGAATGCATGATCATAGCAAATTGATCTCCTTTGATAGAGATTCATAGGTTAAATCCACTAGTAGATGGGAAGCCTCCTCATATTTATCTACATTAGATCTAACAACACCCTACTTACCCAAAAGAGTTAGCTTATCTGGGTCCTTAACAGTTGGTTACTTACACACAAAATTATTCATCCTCACCTAAGAGATACCCTGACACTTAACAAGCCACATCAAGATATCAGGGTGAACATAAAGTATTTGCTCCCTACAAAAATCACTACAACAATGAAAGGGTTTCATAGAATTAATAAAATCACTAAATATTATGGAATTTTTCTCATTCCCTGCATAAAAATGTCTTCTTCTCCACTCATCATCATGGCTGCAACCAAGGCTAACTAATAAATGAAAGACCTATAAGTTGACCCTTCCCCCAAACCCTCATAACCTACATTATTTGATCCATTGATATCCTAATATTCACCATCATAGGAAATCTCTCGCTACCCTTTCCAACCTACTCATGATCCTTAGCTTTCTCGCATGCCATTATGTAGTTAGTTTTTATTCAAATTTAATATTATAATATTAATATATATAGTAAAAATAATTTATATATTACAATAATACTTATAATTATAAATATATAATATTATTATATATTTAATAAAATATATTATATTTATAGACTATGATATGTGTATGAGTTGGTAAATTGGATTGATTATTTATAGCCCCACCCAAGTTCAAATCTCATTGTGTGTTTGAGTCTAGTTATGGCTATATCTAGTGTATTCGAGGCCTTTTAGGTATAGATATAGTAATAATGAAGATGATTATGGTTTTATGTGGTGTATTCAAGGCATGTTAGTTATTGATCTAGTAATCACCTAGGAATTTAGGCCCTCATATGTGTCTCAAATTACTTCATATATTTGGTCAAAATTGATGATCAATCAATCAATATATATGGGTGTAGAGTCTAGAACCTCAATGTCTTATTCTCAAGTTAGTGGCACTGTAAGGATTATTGAAATCACACATCATATGTGTAACCCTATCATAATCAAATCATCTCTCATGATGTCCTCATCCACCCTTGATGATATAAAATGACCAATAAAATATGATTCTACCATGTAAGCTCTATATCCTTTTGAAATGGGTGCATGTTGTGTAAATCCACCAACTACCTTGAATATGATTTCGGTGTTTGATATGACCCCTCTAGTATATGGTATCAATTTTAATACCCTATAATTTACCCTGACCATCACTATCTATATCACCTTAAAATATATTACCACTTTCATTTTTTTATAGCCTTACCATTCCCCACTACTTTTCCATTTCTCAAGCTAACTTTCATAACGTTATTTTCCATTGTCACCTCCACCAAAAATATAAGAGTATTATTTATTACCCATTCATTAGAAATGGGTAAAATGGGGTTATTGGACATGTATTTTGATTAAGGTGTAACTATCAATTTAAACTCCTTCACTTTACAAAACCACACTTTGCCAAAATGTAAAATTACATCCCTTCTGATGTAACTTTCACCTTTGGGGCAACTA
Organism: Torreya grandis; assembly: GCA_037957365.1. Classification (NCBI taxonomy): domain Eukaryota; kingdom Viridiplantae; phylum Streptophyta; class Pinopsida; order Cupressales; family Taxaceae; genus Torreya; species Torreya grandis. The sequence continues at coordinate 1,095,870 of JARHVA010004489.1, forward strand.
CTAGTTTAAACCAATGCTAGGGAGAAATTTGGTTTCATTATTATCATCCAAAATTATATATATATATATATATATATATATATATATATATATATATATATATATATACATATATATATATATATATATATACATATATATATATATATATATATATATATATATATATATATATATATACTATATTTATGGCGAATATCTCCATCTTCGATTATGAAATAGTGATCCAACTAAATTTGAAATATTTTTCCAAGTAGTGATGCATTTTTATTCATAATGGTTATGATGGTTTAATCTATCCAAGTTGATTTTAAGTAGGATATGTATATCTCATCCTTTATCCCTCTTTGAATATATATTTTCAATATATAGGGTGCATTGATGAAAAATATATTAAGAGGAAAGTAGTTGATATCAATACCAATTCTTTATAGGAAAGATGTTCAATGATCATACAAAGTGTTCTTGATCCCTCATTTACATAACATCATATATTACTGAAGAGCCTTAATGGATATCTATAATATGCTCAAATACATTATATCAAAAATAATTAGCACTAAACATAATATAATTAGTCTTTACACATGTATATAACACCTCTTAATTAATTATCATTAATTTTGCTTTATGACTACCACACCATCCTTCTAGTAGTTATTAAAACCCACACTCTCATCAACACATAAAACCTAACAAGTTAAATATGTATGGTAAGAAATGGTGAATTTAATAGCTAGACTCTATCTTTCTATTTAAGTTAGTTTACCTATAATTAATTTTTTATCATAATATATTTAATACAGCATAATAGAAAAGAGCAAATATTTTATTTTATTATTTATATACACTTTAGATTATTGATCTACAACTTGTTATTTTTATAATTTATTTAACATGTGTTGCATCCACTATATATATGTGCTTCTCAAATATTAATATGAGAAAAAAATAATTTAATTTAATTATTTGATCTAGTAATTTATCCTATGACTTGGAAAATATCAACTAGTTTTTGGACCATGTTATCATGAACTTTAATAAGATTATGATCATAATATCATTGTTAATAGTATGTTTTATGATTGTGATCATAATATCAAAATTTTCATCTCTTTTATTATCTAATTATATATATATATATATATATATATATATATATATATATATATATATATATATATCCCACCCAATTCAACATTTTAAGGTTCAACAAGAATAATATTTATTTACATTGAGAAAATCAAAGCAACCTAAAATTCTCTAGAGAAATGTCTCTCTCTCTCTCTCTCTCTCTCTCTCTCTCTCTCTCTCTCTCTCTCTCTCTCTCTCTCTCTCTCTCTCTCTCTCTCTCTCTCTCTCTCTCTCTTTCTCTCTCTCTCTCTCACACACACACACACACACACACACACACACACGTGTGTGTGTAGTATAGTATAAAAGTTGTGTAGTTCAAACATATTTAATTAGTTTTAGACATTAAATATGATAATGTCCCATTCTTTTCATGATATGTTGAGATCAGTGACACATCAAATGACATTTTTTTTTCAAATATCTAATATTTTTCTCACATTTTATTATTAGTTTTGTATACATATTTCTTCCTAGAAACACATAGAATCTCCTTACTTGAGACTTAGATTAGAACACACAAACATATATAATTGAACCATCTCACATTTATTTTTTATATATTTATCTGATTATTATGGTTTTATATATTTAATTTCATCTCACATATATTTTTAATACTATAGCATAAATGTCTCTTTCATTTGGATGGGATTATTAGGTGGACTTATTTTCAAAATGCACCTACGTGCTACAGAGGGTAGAGAATATTGAATCAAAAGGACACTATATTGTAGAGACTTGTGAAGAGTATTTTTTTGGTCAGTGTTAATATGGTATAGGATGGAAAATAAAAATTTATTTATTTTAGTTGTGATGAATTTGAAACATAAGTTGGTAGATTTTGAGAATAAAGGAAAATATAGGAAGAAGGAATTGTCAAAACACATAGTTTCATCAAATCCAAATGTTCTTAGTGATCAAATTTGTAGTGGCTTAGAGGATTATAGTGATATGAAAGAGGGAAATTCTATATATGAAATTAAAATCACCATAATTTTACCTTGAACTACTTAAACAAGGTAATTAATGTTAACTTGGTGAAACTATTGAAGATCATAAAGTAATATGTGTTGTCATCTTAGCTGAAGAAGTTAATTTTTTGAAATTTATTTTGCAAAGCATGATCCAATAAGACGTTAAAATTATAATATTGTTTAATACATTTAATTTAAGTTCTATATTTATTTCATATAATTAATTTTCATATATTTGGAAGTACATTAAGACCTTAATAATGTAATTATATTATTTATTAAATATGAGAGGAAGATTAATATTTATTTAAAATAATTATTTTTTAATAATAATTATCAAACTAAGACTATATTATTATTAATGTTTAATTATGCAATAAAATTATTTTTTAAACTAAAACTATCATTATTATACTTAAGTTTATAGGAGATTTTCTAGTATTAATGTTACACCATAATTTTGGGTATTCACACTTATTGATGGCAGTGTGTTTTAAGTATGCAATATAAGTCTATAGTGATGTAAAAGGAAGATGGATATGAAGTGTTGATCTACAAGGAAATTATATCAAGTTTAGTTTTAATAGGTCCTTTTGGAATATTTTTTAAATTTGTCCATCCCTATAGCACCAAATTTATGTCAACGTAGCGTCAATGTTCTGAATGGATGTAATAAAGGTAAGAGAGGATGAAGAATTGGATTTTGACCATGAAAAATGCAAAGGTGAAAGGTCCAAATGCATGTGGATGTGGTAGAGTCTCATTGTATCAAGTGTATGAAGTCCCACTAAGTTTAAATGAATTTATTTAAAGTTCTCAAATCTGTTAAACCTTTATCTTCACTTTGAGAAATTTACTTCACATATATGGATTCGTTATACATATTATATAAATATACCATAGTTAAAACATTAATAAAGTACAAAAATATACAACATCATAAGGTAACACATGGTGTATACACATAATATTTCTTAAATTTATTAATTACTAATGTTTTCTCTCTTACAAGAACCCATCAAGTCTCAATATCTATGAGTGTACACCTTAAAGGGTATATCAAGAAAGGGGTAGGAAGACCATTGGTGATTTTTAATATTTTTCTTCCGTATACCACCACTTGAAACTAACACAAACCTCTCCTATACATTTCCCTAAGCTTTGACACCTCCCTTACACACTCTTCTAATCAATTCACCATCTCAAACATCCCCTACCTAAGCCAAAACCTCTTTTTGTCATTTATTGAATAAATTTGGCTTTGGTTAACCTTATTCTTAAAATATAAGCATGTTACAAGATTAGGTGAGCCCCAATTGACCTAGTTTGGGACCTAACTAATTTATTTATTAAAATATAGAGTTGATTGGGTTGACTCTGTCAAATAAAACTTCATAAGCATTTAGGGTTAGATCTAACTATATAAACACATCCCTTTTTCCATTTTCATGAGAGATAAATAGAGATAATCATTTATTTGTGCATCTACTTATCCACCATTTTACATTAGGAGCCATTGCTTAGGGTTTTATAATACACTTAGAAAGAAGAGTCTAGTCTTATGGGAGAAATCTTTTAGATGCATAGGAAAAGTTATGTAGTCTAGATCTGACCTATATTTTTTGTCCTTAAAAACCAAAAAAATATCTTTCAAGGCATCATTAGCCAATAGAGAGATTGAGGCTCAACAGGTTCATCTTCAAGGTAAGTGTTGATAATTTGGCCTCATATGCCAAATGTTAGCACATGTAACTAAAAATTTCCATGAAACCCCTTCAAATATTAAACATAGTGGTCTAGATTTGTCATGTCCTTTTCAATCCTTGAGGGTGGTCTCAATTTTGTTTGACAAAATTAAGGTCCCTTAGTAAAAGTTAAGGTAATTTGGATATTTTAAGGTTTATGGTTCTCATAGCATATGAGTTTATTTTAAGCCATCTCTTAAAGAGAGTCTTTGTTAACATGATATATGGATTTTAGGCCTTTTTTAGGTCATCATATGAAGTATGATATTGTATCCTATGTTTTCATCTATTGTATATTCTTTCAAAATAGGATCAAGCCTTCATAACCCCCATAAAGCCACCAAATGGTCCTCAAACACCTCATATAGGTCAAATTAAATTATAAAGATTTTTGAAAAGGGATTTTAGATGTAAATTGTATTAATATTAGCCTAAAAATAGTCATGTATCCATAATAAATCCATCATATGATTATTTCATATGCCTAAAGGTCCATCTTAGGGGTTAAACCCACTTCCCACTCATCAAATGGGCCCCACACATGGGAAGGTATGTCTCTTCAACTCCCCCCAACTATACTAATTATTTTAAAATTTCATTTGACTTATTTTTCCCTCCTATTTCCCTTTAATGTAATTTCAAATCTTCACACATGGGGAAATGTACGCAAAAAGCTATTTTGTAGGAGTTACAGGGTTGTCAAAATCCTTACAGTATGGATATGGATAGAGGAAGTCAGGAAGTTTCATAAGTGAATCAGTATAGGAATTAGGTGAATATATATTTGAGTTTTAAGGTAAAAAGGGCCCAAAACTATTTCTCCCTTTCCATCATTCTCTTTGGCAGGTCAAGGAAGCTTTCAGGTTTGTGATCAATCTATACAAGAGAGATAAATTGGGGAGATAATATATTGGGAAGATGAAGGGGGTATATTAACCTTACCATTATTTTAATTGGTCAAAAATTCATTGACTATAATACATTAAAAATATTTAATAATCTAGGTAGTAAGAAATCCATCTTCATCTATGTAGGGGTCAAAGTTGCATTGGTTTTTGTGCACTCTTGAAATGGTTTTACAAATTTATGTTTAGAGTTTTGTTATAAAGTTCCTTAGGTCCATTTTATGGTATTAAAAACCCTTGGTTCACATGCATGAGGGTGTGTAAGAAAATAAACTTTAATTTTTCTACTTGTTCAAGTTGTAGGTTGTACCTCCTCAAGTTATAGAGCACTCAAGGTAATGGATTTTGAAGTGATAGATATTTCCAAGTAGGTAATGGTTTATTGTATTCCATTAAAAACTTACCTATCTTAAAATGCGTATATGATCAACTATATGGTCAAATATATCCTTCATGTCATACAATCCTATGACTTCCATGTGTATAATGTTTTATCCCTTTTAAATATGAACATGAAGCTGTAAAGAACCATAAGTTGATTTAACAGTTTTGGGAATATTGGTGTATTATTCCTAATTTATTTAAAGGGTCTGAGTAGTAAAATTAGTAAATAAATATGTAATAATTAAGCTACTAATTTTTTAAAATTATATTGCAATTTTATCCTTTCTAAAAATAGTAATAAGAGATGGAAAAAAAATTTAACTGGAAACTGACTGATCTGACTGAGATAGAGTTTGGAATTTACTGTGTAGTATTGGGACACTATCATAAACTAAGATCTAAAATTCATTTTTTAATTGGATAGGAGCACTACAAATAGATAGGAGTGGCACTGGCATTGTAGTCCACCTTTGTCGCTATTGTCTTGAGGATCTAAGCTTTTTGGGTTTGTTCACTATGTCTATGTGACCCTATCTATGAAGTTTTAGTAGATGGAAGTCTATAGAGCTCCCTATAGAGAATATTTTCTCTTCAAACCCTATACTCCATTTTTATTTGATAAATTTTTAGGGGGGGTAGTGTGTGTAAGATGTTGGGAATAGTTTTCACATTAGGTGAAACTAGGTAATTACAGGAAGGTAAAAAGTAAACAATAATGTTAATATTTATCAAGAGGTAAATAAGTAATATCTTGTTAGTAATTAGTAATTTGTTATAACCATATGGTTAAAATAGTAACTTTGTTATAATATTATTGTTGTGATATATTTTTATATATTATAACAATATATTGTATTCTTTATTATAGGAGTTTCATAGGATAGATATTATAGGGATTTGGGAATCCTTAGATATAGGAAATATTCTCCTATATATTTGTATGTAATGTTTGGAATGAATAATAGATCATTAGAGTGAACTAATATATCATAATGTTTTTAAAATATCTAGTTTTTATGTTTTTGGCTTCTAGATGATTTAATTAGTGTTTCTCTCCTCCAATTCCTATCATTGGTATCAGAGCATGGTGATATTCTAAATATTTTAGGGGGTATTTACAATTTATGGTTACCCCATTCATGAGAGTTGTAAGATGTAAAGGATAATCTGAGTAGCGGCTTTAATGTGTGTAAAAAGAGATTATAGGGTAGTGTGTTTATATGCATAGTTTGTGCAATTGAGTTTCTAGTCTCTTGCTACTTTTGTTTTATCTAGTGTATGACAAAGTGGTGAAATAAATAATGTATCTGAAACATTATTTTTATATTCTAAAATAATTCATTCATGATCAATAATTTTCCCATCTATTAATAAGGTGTAGTATTTTTGGGAGGATGTAACAGAGAAATATAGATGGTAGAGATTTGAAAGGTGTGATTTAGAAGTGAAGGTGTTTAAAGCAAGAGGATAAGTGTCATTTTACTCTCCCTATGATTTGGCTTCTTGATCTAACTCATCACCATAATAGTGCTAGTCTGCTAAAGATATTTTGGTTGCATTAGGACTATTGACCACAAATCGACCCACAACTTAGCTTAGACCCATGTGTGATAACTCTACACTCTCTTCACCATTCCATATGAAGTAAAGATATATTTTTCATGAATTCTAAATTTATCCAGTCAATTACATTACCTCAACCTACTCATTACCTTCATTGGTTCCTAAAGGTTTTTTCACATTCAAAATATTTTTATGTAGATTAAAGCAACATCGTTCTTGTTATTAAACATATTATTATCAAATTCACATCTACCTAAAAAATAGTGATCTAATATGCATCAAATAACTATGTTAAATTTATTATATGTTATCTCTACCAACAATCTTGATGGTGAAGACAAAATCAAATCACCAGTACCTATAGACTCATGTGTTTCTCCATGCAATGATTTCATCGATCCTAAGTTTTAGGTGACAAAATGAATTTTATCCTTTTGTTAGTCATTGAGTCTTTAGGTCCAATCATTTTTTTATTATTAATTTAATGTTTAGGATATAGTTTATCCTTTGGTAAATATTGGCCTTAGATATTGGGAGTCTAATGGAAAATTTAATAAGTCCTCTCTTGACATTTCTAAGTGTGTCAATTTATGTGTCAAAATAATGTCATAGTCATGTCATTAGTTTTTTATTTAGGTTAATTTAATTCATTAAGTTGAGTTAAGGTTTTTTTATGATTAGTTGGTGCATTGGGTCTAGTTTTATTTTAATTATAATATGTCATTAGATTAGAGTTTAGTTTTATAACAAAACTTATATCAGTATTAATATTGTGCTTTAATAGGTTTTGTTTAGTTTTTATATAAATCCAATATGTAATTAGATTTTTAATAATGTACCAAAGTTTTTTAAGTTGGTCAAATTTATTTTGTATTTTTATTATATTTTCAATTGGGTCTCAAAATCTAATATAGTCACTTTTATAAAAATCAAAAGCATCTTAAGAGTCTATATTGTCATCAAGAATATCAAAAGTGTCAAAGTTATTTTAGTTAGTTAAAAAGTCAAAAGTCAAATTTGTAAAAATAAATTAAAATTTCCTTGCAAATGCATTATCACTTGTATGTGACATATAAAAAATGAGGGGGTTCTAATTTATGTGTAAGCAACCAATAAAGAACATGTTGGAACCATTAGAGTATCTCATTGATATAACACCTAAGTAAGTAGTATCTTATAATAGATGATGGAGGATACATAGAGGAAGGAGGCCTTTTAGTTACCTCTTGTTAGTCACCAACAATGGGGCTACATCACTATTTTGGTGACATGTGTGTTGTGTATTTTATTTTATCATGGTGTGGATTTTAGTTTTTTCAGTGTTGTAGTTACTATTATTTTTAGTTGTGTCGAAAATAAGAACCAAAGTATATACCTATTCACTTGTGATAGTCCCATGAAACCCTTTTGTATATTTACATTAGAGAATTTTGATCTAAAAAGCATTTTAGCAATCATGATGAAAGGTCAGTGGTGAACCTGAGAAAACCATTTTGTAAGGTTAGTGGTGAACTTGAGAAAACTATTATGTAAGGTTATTAGTGAACTTGAGAAAAATATTTTGTAAGGTTATTGGTGAACCTATGAAAACCATTTTGTAAGGTTATTGGTGAATCTATTAAAACCAAATTGTAGATGAATGTGAAGGAAGAGATGTGAGATGGTACATGTATGTGGAGAAGATCATGAGTACATGAAGGTGGAACATGATACAATCAGAAAATAGAGATATATTATACCATGTAAAAACTATGGGGGGAAGGTTGGGAATAGTTTTCACATTAGGAGAAAATAAATATTTACGAGAAGGTAAAAAGTAAATAGTAAAGTTAATATTTAATGAGAGGTAAATAAGTAATAGTTTTTAGTAATTAGTAAGTTGTTATAACCATGTGGTTAATATGATGACTTTGTTAGAATATTATTATTACAATATATTACTATATATTATAACAATATATCATATTATTTATTATAGGAGTTTCATAGGAGAGATACTATAGGGATTTGGGAATCCTCAAATATAGGAAATATTCTCCTATATATTTGTATGTAATGTTTGGAATGAATAATAGATCATTAGAGTGAATAATATATCATAGTGCTTTTGAAATATCCAAATTTTGTGTTTTCAACTTTTGGAAGATTTAATTAGTGTCGCTCTACTCCAATTCCTATCATAAAATTCACTAGACATGGATGTACACCCGTTGTATGGGTACGTTGCCTACATACCAATACTTTGAAGAGAGACCAGCTATATATAGTTCTTCCACATGATGTGCCTTGTGAAATTATGTGTATAAAGATGTAGAATGCTAAACTAGATGTGCTTGAAGTGGTTAGGGCCTGGTGTAAGTATTTTAATAAGTTTGTAAGTGTATTGGCTAGTTGTATGTAGAGAATAGGGAAGATTTATTGAGTAGTCTTACTTGTATTCTTTATTGCTTAGTGATAATTTCCAACCCTTTCCAAATGATCTTTGAATGGGATTTTATAGGGATCTATTGGTCATGGGTTGAATGTGCTGACATTAGGCTGATAAGTAAAAAGATGGGGAACCAAAAGGAAATGACCATTATGGATAGAAATGGATTTGGAGAGGAGCATCAAAATTGGATAGGAGTGGCACCAATGCTATAGTCCAAGTGTGACACTACTATTCTGAGAAGATGAGACCTGAGGGGATTGATTTATCTTAGAAAGAGTAGTTTAGGTGAGCTAAGACTAGGTCTAGAAGGATAAAAATGATTGGGAATCAGTAAAATAAGCCTAAGAGCATTAGGAGAGAAATAAAGAGGGACCTAAGGGTTGGGTATGATTATCCATGCTCAAGTTACCATTTTTTCCATTTTATATGACTAAATTTCCCCCCACCTTTATTCTAGTGATACAATAAATAAAATATTAGGATAAAGTAAAAATAGAAAGTGCACCTAAACTTAATTGCAAGGGTGAAGCTTATGAAGTTGTTATGATCTTGGGTGTGTATAGAGAGAACACATTGTGAAGTGTAAATATGTAAGAGAAAATAAAGAGTAGACAAGTTCTTACTAGATATGCTATATCTAAAATAATAATGTACAAAGTTGGGTAAGAGAGAGAGGAAGAGAAAGGAAAGAATACACCTCAATGGGTATGTAAACCAATACAAAATCTATTTTGATTCTGAGAAATGCTAGGTGATGTTGAGTGATGTTGGATGTGTGTTAAACCAAGAGTAATATTATGAATGGAGTTGATTATAAATTCCCCAAAAGTGGTTTAAGAATGTAAAGCTTGGCCCTTTTTCTCCATCATTACCCACTAAGTGAATCTAGGTGATCATCCATGGGTTGATTGATGTTTGGATATGTGTCCAATCCCTTTAGATAGGTGGCTCAAGAATATAAAGGATAGCTAACCCTTTAGATCCATTATTTCCTTATGAAGTGAAGCAATGAACTGATATAGTATAGATGTGTCATATGGGATGGCTCCTAAATCCCATGAATATACTATGATCTAACAATGATGGCATGGATAATTGAATGTATGTTGGAAACTAGGCCATTATTGGCCATTCTAAAAGATGGAGATTAGGCTTGTATGAAAGCCACTCTAAAACTAGTGAACTAGGCTAATATGAAAGCCACTTAAAAATGTGGAAGTTAGACTTGTATAAAACTAACTCCAAAATGATACCAACTAACTATAAATGGAATAAGGCACACAACTACTAATAATTCTTGGGTAATATTGAACTCAAAAAGAAAAGAAAATAAATATGTCACACATATTTCCCCCAGTCACTTGTGTTTAAAACATGGATTTTGATCTATAAATTATACTAACTACCATATCTAAACTACTAATTCTAAACTAGTCTAACTATGCAAAACTATAATTTCACTTACTTTTATGTCTAATTTTGGAAAGTCTAGTTTTTTCTATTTGAATAGGAGCATAAAAAATGGATAGTAGTGGCACTAGTGCTATAGTCCAATCTTGACATTGTTATCCCAGGCCAAATCTGATGATTGTTCTAACATTTTCACTATCTACCTAGTCTATTCTAACTATTTTGATGTTTGCTTATTATTCTATGTGTTTTAAAAGATAGATTTTTTATCATTAAGAGCTCTGATCTCTTTGACAAAACTCATGTTTTTTGTCCCCTCTTATAAGGGTAGGAATGTAGACCCTACAATGACTGTCCTCAAAATAAAAAGCCTTATAAGTGTTTTATGCTACAAAGATACATGATATAGTAATGATAATTGACAAGATATCTCAAGATATAACATGGTTTGTAATGAGAGATTGTTAGACCAATAGGGGTATGCCTAGATAAATATAATAATGTAATGACATGTGAAATGTAGTGAACTAAAATTGGAAGTCTAATTAGTTTTTAGTTGTTAAGGAGAGATGTAGCATGATGTCCATCATGGCATCCAAGAAAGTAAGATAATGCATGATGTGGATCATAAAATTACAAACAATTGAGAAGCAAATCAAGTAGCAAGCATGTAAGTCAAAAATTAAGAAGCATACAAGAGTGGCTAAAGAGTGAATAAAATAAGTGACATGGGCACATGTCACTCAAACTGGGAAGCAAGCATATAAGGCATGTTCAAATTCCACATACACATATAATTAGAAATAAACAAGGTTGGTGTGAAAGCCACAATCATAGAGAAGAGTGAAGGTAAAGGACATTGGTAAATGTCCTAAGCCACACACAAAAATAGAAGTAAAATACATTGGCAAATGTCCTAAGGCACATATAAGAGACAAAATAGGAATTGAGCACTACAATCACATTAGGCTATGCTAGCAAGAAAAGGAAAGCATGTAATAATTGGAAGTATAATCGCAACTAACTAAGCAAAGTAAGAGGGAAAGTATGTAAGGACATGTTAGTACAAGACTATGTATATGCTAAGAAATACACAAGTGTTATATACTAGTGAGTGTCGATACAATAATATATGTAAGCTAGTAAATAATGTACATCAATATGATAACTAGATTGTGTGGTGTAGGAATGGCATAACCTAGATGGTGTAGTCATGTATAGTATGCCCCCAGTGGGTATGTATATCGATGTGTGTCTCAAATGTAGTAGTAGGATGCCCCTTCAATGGGTAGAGTGATGCAATCAATGAGCTAGATGTCACTACACACACTCAAATGAGATCAAGTGAAGCATGGTAATATAGATAAATCAACAAAAAATAACATATAATATCAAATGTGAGTCTAGCATAGTAGTAGAAATGTAAATTCTAGATAATGCATACAATCAAAGTGTTTTTGGTGTTTTGACATATTTGAATGTTTTTGGTATTTTGAAATTTTGTATTATTTTTGGTATTTTTGATATAAGCTATGTATAATCAATCATAATAAACTATGTACATGTAATTAAAATGAAACTATATAAAATCATATGAATAAAGCAATATATACACAATGGCATCAAAGACTAGGTTGGAGGGGGTAAAGGGTTTAAGGATGGAGCTCACTATGGAGGGAGATGGAGGAAAGGATCATTACCATCATCAAATTCCTCAAGATCATCATCATAAGTATCATAATATGGTGTATATGCTATGTACATGGTTTCATCTTGTCAAAGGAAAATCGAAGGTTGATTTATTCGTAGAGATGTTTATTCTCATATAAGGCATTTAACTCTGGCAGTAAACTATTGTGGTAGAAGTGGTGAAGTTGGTGTTGGTGGTGTTTTATTTGAATAAAAACCTAAACTTGTAGTTTATCCAATCTCTACTATAAATTTTTACATAAGTTTGTATCATGGCCTATAATCTTGTGAAAAAGACAAAATGGGTGACCATCTTGTTATGATAATCTACTAGAGATCTATGTCACACTGTAGCTAATGTGATCAATCCATGATTAATTAACATCTATAGAATAATATATGGTTGGTGGTGTGTGCTACCTACCTAAATCTGAATGATTGGATCTATATCCATAAAGTTATCCATGTGAAATGTATGTGCCAAATTATTTGTATATCTTGAGAGTGTAGTGTGAGATGCTAAGAGTGACATAGGATGTGTAATGAGAGAATGAGAATCATCTTGATATTCTCTCAGGCCTACTGGTGTAAATATCAACCCATACAAATAGTCATATATGAGTGTGGGTGCCATATCTTCATGTGAAGATGCATAAGAATTTGTATCAACATCATGTACATATGGTAACTCAAAATTTACCACAAAGGGTAACTACGATATAAGAGTCTTATCAACTATAGTATTAGAAGATAATGGTGATGTGAAAGTGTCTATAACTAATGGAGTAATTATATCTATAGACTCAACTAGTACTACTAGCACTACTATCAGTGAAAGTATAATTTTGATAGGTGTAGGAATCATTACTGATGGAGTAGCTAGAATGGCTAAAGCTACTATGACTGGTTGAATATCTAGAGCTTAGAACGCAATTATAAGGGGAAGAGTGTGAGAAGTGGTCTCTCCAACCTCATATGTATGTATCTAATCAAGATAAATATAATGAATTGGTGGTTGAATTGTGATATGAGAGTCTCATCAACTATATATTAATTAATTCACTTTTCATTTTGTTTATTCATTACTTAGAGTAGAACACATAAACTAAATAGTATGTTTTAATTTACCAATTTAGCCACACTATTTTTATTTTATTCACACACTTCTAAACCACATAACATCAAAAAATATAAAAAAAATTCTACCCTAGGTCTACCTAGGTGGATTTCATCACCAAGGAGAAAACCAACTTGGTTTTTTGTCCATGTATAAATATGTAGTTGTTGGTATATATTGGAAAAGATCTCAACACCCTTATTTCTACAAAATTATGAAGTGAGGGGGTAAGACCCAATACCAAGCCAATACCATAACCAATACAAACCCCTTTCATCCTTAACTATGTGAAACCATCCTTATATTTACTTTAGAGTTCCTTTTTATAGCCAACTCTCTATCACATTTATTTCTGAAAGTTATAATTTAAAACATTCAAGAATGATCATATAGATAAGATTTTTTTTTCTTATTATCTGATAATTATGTGTTTTATTACAAAACTTGTATCAACTAACATTGGTGTAAGATTTGTGTTGTGTGTTGCAACTAGATTAACTGATCTAACCTAGATGCTTATGTGTTTATTTCAAAGTATTATACAAAATAACACTAGATAATCTAGATTCAAAGATGTCAAAACTTGTCTCTAGCATAAAAACACAATCAACCCACTCGACTATGTTTCCTATAATTTTTATTTCTATAGTGCATAGTCATTTTGAACGACCCAATCTCTCATAGGTTGGTCAATCTTCCTTTCTACATAACACATTCATGTTGTCTAAATATCACATAATTATGTCTTTAGTGCTTCCCTATATAACATAGTTGATTAATCTGACTGTATCCTTTCCTAAATTGTTATGTTGACCTTCATTCTAAACTCTATCAACCTAGTCAACTTTGTACCTCTTGGCTGATATTGTTTTGTATCTAGCCAATTTTGTTTCTAATTTTCACTTTTTCTCTCTAATTTCATATTCTTATTCCAATCATAATGAAACACCCTATTATAATCTTTTTGGATAACCTTAATCCATTTAGATGATATATGGGATGTTCTTTCCTTCCTACCCCTATTACCCAAGAGGATTCTCACTCTTGGTGAAATTTCTCTCACCCCTCATCTTTGGACTAAAATATGGTCCAAATTACCCCAATCGATGACACTGATGGATCAAATCCATTTCACACTTATCAAGATAATTCTCTCTATAAAACACCTTATAACAATGTAATGGAAATTAGCACAATATTAACCAATAATTGTATAGTAAATCCTTTAAACACCAACAACCTATCTCCTAACAATCCACCTAACAACCCATCCATTAATACTAATTTAGGGAATTTTTCACCCACCAATCCTAGAAATCCACCTTTAAACACTAATAACCCAATTCCACAAATTGACACCACTCAAATTCTTGCACAACTAGTGTAACAAATAAATATTATGAAAACATATAATACTTATTAAATGATGCAAATGCAACATCATTTATTAAACATGGATAATCAACCTCCTATTCTCCTACCCCAAACTAACTAGAATTGTATCCCTCCACCTCTTAAATATGTCATGGGAAATATCATTCCCCAACCCATAATGCACAACAAGATGCTCCAAAATATTCAAAATGAACTTTTAGCCTCCATTATTTCTATTGATATTGGAAATATCTCTCCAACTATTAAATATGATGAAACTAAAGACCTTGCATCTTTCCTTAAGGCATTTGGTAATATTTATAAAGAGTGTATTAAAACTAATACCTTCACCACTACAAAACTTTTAGTCAAAACATTCATAGGAGATGTTTTAAAATGGTATAATCAGCTCCCTTGACATTCTATATGGCAACTCAAGGATTCAATTAATCCTCTAGTTAAGGATTTTAAACATAATTATCTTCCTAAAAACTATCCTAGCCATTTCATCAATTCTAAACAATCCCCTTATGAATCAACTCATGATTTCATTAAATTATGGAAATATTTGGCTCCTAAATCTGATCATAAAATGCCCAATGATGAACTATTTCAACTATTTATAACCACCTTAACACCTTCCCTTCAATAAAAGGTTAAAACTTTTTATCCTCAAACTCTTATCAATGCCATTGATCAAGTTAAAATACATGACTTTCTTATGAAACAAATTGAGCCCAATATTAAAACCATCAAGGAGTGTTTAAAATAACTCCACTAATGCAATCACTAGAAATCCTCCTAAAAAAACTAGGATTAGCCAAAGTGAATAATCCCCAAGTTTCCCATGTACCCCTAAGCCTTCAACAAATGAAATAATTATTAGCACCTTCTAAACCCTTTACATACAAAAATAGTCCACCTACATAGTATGATATAACAATTTTTATTGATTTTATGCTGATGTCAGTCATTCCCATGAAACATGTCATGGACTTACCAAATTTATTATTTCTTTTAATTTAGGAAATACATTTAATCATGACATTATGATTAAAATATGTCATCATGATTATGTCAATGCCTCTCAAAATAAATAATTTACCAAGCCTTATTCCTCTAAAAATCCAAAAACTTTTTCTACCTCTAACCCATAGCATTAAAACTAGGATATATATGAAATTAATGCTAAATATTATCAATATTATACCAATTTTCACTATGTGAATGTAACTAAAGTCAATTATCGATATAAACCTTCCCATAAAGATCTTCTCACTAAGAAAAAAAAACCATCTCTTTATGAACAAATTATCAAAGACACCACTACCACTACCATACCTTATGACATATGAGGAATCACTTCCACAACCAAAACCTCAAACTACCTCTCTTCCAACCAAAAACATTTTACCCTCTTAGTCTCATGCTGGTTCTTCATATTTTAAATCTCATAGGAATTTCTTAAAAGATCTCAACTCCATGCCTTGTAAAATATCCCTCATGGAGTTAGCTATTACTTCTCCATATCACCAAAAATTCTTAATGCAATAATTACAATACATTAAAGAACCACTTTATCTTGAAGTGGAACAACATCTTCAAGATCTTGAATTAATAGAAGTACATACTATTGAAACTATTTGTATGTCTTCTAAACCTTCCATAGAATTCCTTGCAGAAGATATAATATATGATGAAATTATTTTTTGAGCTGATGATCAAATCTTTTCATTAAAATCATAATCAATACCACCCTTATTATAAAATTCTTAGTTGATGAAGGATTAGGAATTAATGTTACCTCCCTTTGGTTAATTCAAAAACTTGGGTATACTCAAAATCATCTTAAGCAAACTCATCTCACACGTCTAGGATTTTATAAGACAAATAAAAAACCATTTGGTTATATTTGGGTCCCCCTCATTATTGTATCCAAGACCATACATACCAAGCTCATGATCCTCGAGTTACCATTATCCTATAATATACTCTTAGGTCATCCATTGACACATCACATGAGGGTTATCACCTCTTGAGGTAGTCAATGTATCAAAGTCATCTATAATGGAAACCATTATAAACATGAGGCTAATCCTAATCCATGGAGTATTCAACTACCCTACCCCAAATCTGAATATCAGATTCTAACCATTCCATGAATTAACAATGTACCCCTACCTAAATTCGTTAACATGAATCTAGATTTATAAGTCACTCTTACAGATCATGATTATGATGAACCAAATAAATTAAAAAACACTTTAAATAGTACTAAGTTACCTCATTACATTTTGGAGTGGATTCATCTTTATTTGTTACCATGTGATTGTACCATCCCTTTGGTTGATGATATTACAAAACTTCCACCTCCATGTAATGCACGTAAATATTCTTACATAGAATATGACTTCACATGTAATGAATATAGAGTGGCAAGATTATTTCAAGATCCTTTAACAATGTCACCTCAAAAATTTAGTGATCTAGATGTATCTACTTCTCACACTCTTCTAGAGACAAATGCATGTATTATTTCCCACACCTATGATGACAATTATATCATGTCTTAAGCTCAACCACTAGATTTGGATGTACAAAACTATCAATAGACATTAACAAAAATACATGATTTTAATCATGATATACATGTCATTCATATATCTATTAATAGTGAATCATAACTCAAATGTTATTATCTCCCATTAATCCTCCACTTCTCAATACCCCCTTGGGTAGTTGAATAAATCTTACCTCTAAAAAATTTAGACATTTCAAAACCATTTATACCTTATTATCACCAACAAATCTATAAAATTTCATTCCTTCCCACAATCCTATAGATACCACCAAGACTATCCACCTCAATTCAACTAAACCACCATCTAAAATATAACCTAATACACCTATTACCAATCTATTTTACTCTATTCAACCTCAACCATTAATTTCACCTACACTTGATATCACCCTTAATGCTAAAGACATAAATATACAACAAACACATTATGAATATGATCACTATGGTAATAAAATCATTGATATCAAAGTATATGTGGAATATTATAGACCCTTACCTGCGTTCCCTAGTGATGAATCCATACATGAGTTAATCCATGCTAGATTACCTCAACTTTCATGGAAACATCATAAACTTGGAAATTTAAAATGAAAATATTTTCATTTTAATAACTTCATTGCTAGTGTGGATCATAAAACAAATCCTATTCTTTCCCTTCCTAATGATCCATATCATTTCAAACACAAAAATGCCATGCTCATTAAAGAAACAAGAAGAATAGAATATGGTACACCATTATGTCCTAGACCCATCACTATCTCTAAATAACTCACACCAATAAAACATGATAACTTTATATTATTCTTTAATAAATATCTTGAAACCTTATCTTAGTAATATGAAGATATGTCATGTATTGACCCTAGTATTATTGTACATAGCATCATAACTTACCTAGATACAAAACCCATCCTTAAAAAATAACAAAATTTTCCACCTATAATTTACACCTTATGCTATAATAAAATTATCAAACTTTTGGATGCCAAGTTTATTAAACATATTTAATATTCTAAATGGGTATCAAACATTGTTCCCATTTATAAAACATTAACCAAGATCATTCTTATATACATCATTTTTTTCAATATTAACCTCACATATTCAAAAGGTAATTTTCCATTACCTTCAATAGATGCCATCATAGGTTCAACTATTGTATAGGTTCAACTATTGTATAGTTGTTTATCATCAAATGGAAACATACTTGCCAAATAAATTATTTGTTTTACCATTGAGCCAATTCTAAGGGATCATAACTCTATAGTTGATTCCCTTCTTCAACATCTCTATTTCATCCTTATCAAGTACTTAATGATTCCTAATTTCTTATCCAAATAATAAAATCACCTTATTTTACCCAAACAAATGACTCACTCATTTTTCATATTTAGTATGTCACCATTCAATAAAGCCCATGGTACAAAAACACCATCCAAGTCCTTGAACATAAAACTTATCCTATAAACATGGATTCTCACGAAAAGACCTGAATATCTAAACAAGCCTTAAAATATGTCTTTTGATATAACACCTTTTACTTTTCTAAGTGTGATGCAATAATAGGTTCTTAATCTCCTCGAACAAGCACATGGAGATATTTGTGGTGGTCACTATAGTGGACATGTTACAACACATAAATGTTTACATGTGGGGGATAATTTTGGCCTAATTTATAAGACACTATCAATTTTGTCAAAAAGTATAATCCTAGATACCTTCATGATTATTTAATCCATTGACCACCAACTGATCTCTAAATCATGATATCTCCATAGCCATTCTCCATGTGGGGATTATATATGATTGGTAAATTAAATTGGTCACAATATGATCATGGTTTTATCATTACTACTATTAAACATTTTTCTAAATGGTTTGTAGCCATGCCCCTTGTCAATGTCACAAGAACCACTATTTCCAAATTTATCCTTAACTAAATCATTTTTCACTTTGGAGTTCCCCATAATATTATTTTTTATAATTTTAGAAATTTTTAAAATAAGGACATGAAAGAGTTATGTGCTAAATTTAAATTTTAACACAAATTTTCCATGCCTTACCATACACAATGCAATGGATAAGATGAATCCACTAAAAACATTTTCAACAAAATATTAAAAAATGCCATCCAATAAACTCACATTGATTGGCATCTTCACTTGTATCCTATTCTTAGGGCCTACTGTATGAGCATACATACTACCACTAGGGTAATACCGCTCTCACTAGTATATGGTTATGAATATGCCTTACCATTGGAATTTGATATCCCATATTTATATATATTTATTCATAGTATCATTATTAATGAATAACTATGTGAATCTCACCTTAATTACCTATACCTTCTTGATGAACACCATCTAGCCTCTCTTCAACATAATTATCAATACCAGGCTCTTCTTAATATACAAGACTTGTATCAAATCAACCCAGACATTCTTCATCCCTAAAAGGAACATGCATAGGATGCACCTATTGATATTAGAAAAAAATTAAAAAACTTTGTATTAAATACCTTAGGAGTTCAAGCAGGGTTATAGAGATCATCAATAAACCTATAGAGAATATGACCAAATATGTTGAAGGAAAGATGTTGAAGCCACAAGAGAATATAAAGAAACATCTATGGAGTGCTCAAAGTATATAGGGTTTAGTCAAGGGAAACAAATCATGTAAATAAAAATGGGAGATTTGGTTAGGGATTATATAAATGTTGAAGATGGTTAGAGAGGTTTTAGGGGAGGGTCAGAAGGAAGTTGAAAAGGAAAATAATTTAGCTCAAAAACTTGTTTCAAAGGCTATAAAAAGTGTTCCTAAAGATGTTCCCATAGATAAATAGGTGACCTATCAAACTAAACAACTAAAGGATCAGAATAAGGATTTTAATAATTTGGTGACTACTCTCAAGGGAAAAGAGAACTTAGATAAGATAGTCAAAGAGCTTGATCTAAAAAAATGTATTATGCATTGGTTTATGAGAGAGATTACAAAGCTCAAAGATAAGGTGAATTCCCTACAATAGGCAAACATAAGGATGAATCAAATCCATTCAACCAGGGAGGATGATCAACAAATTTAGAGTCTCTCATTCAATGTGGAGATGTTAGAATAGGATAATGAGAAACTTTGTAAAAATATTTGTTTTTTAGTGAACTATAATAAGGCTGTTATGTATGAGGGCATTCAAAATGTTAAAAATTTGTAAGCCTACCTCAGTGAGATTTTTTATCCCAAGTTTATTGGCAAAGGGAAAGGTAAATAGGGTTAGTGCAGTGGTTTCTAGTATATCATTGATAAAGATAAATTGTTGTTTTATATTGACACAAACCTTAAAAATATGAAATCTTGTTGGGAGGATGTTTCTGGTAGCTTAGACTTAGACTAGTTTTTTAGTCATTTTCTATTGGTTTATAGGCTATTTTTTGGCTATATCTAGACCTTATTGGTCTTATTTATTGTTTGGTCTTTGGTAGACATTAGTATCTCTTATGTTAATACTTCTCCTAGAGTATGGTGACCTTAGCTTAAAAAAAACCCTTCAACCTGAATAAAAAACATAATAAAAGGGTCAAAGTCCACACCTTTAATGTTGGTGATCTAATCCTTAAATTAGAAATAAAATATGAAAAAAACAGTGGGTCTGATATTTAGTGAAAGACATTATTAGTCCTAGTACTTATTGTCTATAAACTAATGAAGGCCATGTTTTCAAAGAACCAACTAATGCATAATTTTTAAGAAATACTATACTTAAGTATCTCCTTTCTTTTCATATTTTTGTACATTATCCTACTAACACTCTTTCAAGACTTATCCAATGATATCACCTTCTACATTAGTCTATCTTATACACAAACCTTCTTTCCTTGCTTTGGTTTTTTTATTTCATGAGTTGCATTATAATCCATAGATAAGACCTAGTTTTCCTCATGAATACTTTTTTTTGTGCATCAATTTTTCATACTTTTTCTCTTTATTTTTAAAATTTTGTTATCTTCTAAAGAATTTTATACCCACTTGGGTATTTATTTTGTGAGTTGCAATGTAAAACCATAGATAAGACCAAGCTCTCCTCACAAATACCATTTTTCTGCATTTTACACCCACTTGGGTTTTTCTTTTGTGAGTTTCAATGTAAGACCATGGATAGGACTATGTTCTCTTTGAAAATACTAGTTTTTCATTTTTTTTACCCACTCAGGTTTCTCTTTCATGATTTCAAGTGTAAGACCATGGATAGGACTAGGATATCCTCATAAAGTATACATATTATTTCAAACATTTTTACCAAACTAATTGTTATTATTAGAATGTTAATAAATAGCTACAAGTATTTGATCCCATATTTTTAGACTCAATTTTTGTTTCTTTTGTAGAAAAAACTTAAACAAAAATCTATGTTAGAATGTTTCCATACACTTACATACTCTCTTATGATAAATAATCATACTTACCTATCATTTTATCCTTTTTCACATTGTCACATTTTTTTGCAATTTGAAGTAATTAAAATTGTTTCATTTTTATTTTACCTTGATTTCACTTCCTTTCATTCCTATTTAGATAAAATAAGGTCAAATTCAAGATAAAAATTTTATTTCACATGAATAAAAAAACTCTTAGGCACCATGCTCTCTAAGTTCTCTTTCTTAGCTACCAATTCCAAATTTTTCAAATGATAGTCATTTTTAGCACCCATGTTTGGTTCTCTGAATATGTATGAAGGAGAAATAGAAAAATACATCAAATGTTAAAATACAAATTATGATCAGCTAAAAATGGTAACTAGATGTTAAGAGTGTTTCTTTAGTTACCTTATTCCTAACATATCCCTAAACCTATCTTAGAGCCTTAGAGACACGTTTCTAGTCATTGAGTAGATTACAATCACCTACAATCAACCAAAACATAGTCTTAGGACTATCTTCTCATATCCCAACCCAACTTACTTAGTAGTATACTAAAAAGACATTACCACCACATTTAGGACACTATAGCCACATGGCACTAGTGTACCCAACCAAGCACTATTGTCCTTATCCCTAGCTCTTCCCAATGGATACTTTTTAAACATGTGCCCCTCTTAAGGTTGGCCTGCTCACATTTTATTATCTACACAAGCTAAAAATCTCTATAAATACATGTTTATTTGACCCTTATTCACTAGATTAAATAAATATGCAAAACACATTTAAACCAAAGACAAGTTGAGAAATTTTAAGTTGTTTTATCCCTATTTTCCTTATGAATAATACCATCTATAGTAACCATAGACCTAGATTTGAAATCTCAAACACATTCAAGGCATCCTGTCAACTCTCATTCTAACATTCACTTGCACTTGCATGAAGCACTAGGTAAGAGAACCACATCAGGCTTAATACCTCTTCAAAGTATTGGTATCTAGGCAACTCTCTTCATAGTAAGGTGTTGAGGATGTCCAACATATCCTAATAACATATACACAATTATTATGCATGACATAATTATAAGGAGGATTAGGGTTTTCACACTAAATCAAGTTTTCTATGTACACCATAGAGTTCTAGGTTTTGTGTGCATAAAAATATAACCTAAAAAAATAGGTGCAGGTGCTCCCAAAAAATAAGAATAGTCCTAAAAAGGGGACATTAGAACCATATTGAGGACACTACACTAGTATGGTGATATTATCCATATGTGGTGCTACTATCTAGTGAATAGATAAACACTAGAATCCTATTGACGACAGTTAGAATTATACAAAACTCAATTTTTATAACTCATGTCATTTGCAACAATTAATTTTTAGATAAGTCTATATTTATGCCTATTTATTATTATTCTTATAAATTTAACTAAGGTCAAAATATATAAAAAAATTAGTTCTTAATTATTGTAATTTTTCTAATTGATTGAGATATCTCATCCTTTTAACCAAACATAGGATTACTTATGTAAAAACCCTAAAAGGTTAAATCATTTGTTATTCCTGACTTACTTCAAATATTGCTTCAAACCCTAATTTGCATTTTCCAAAAAATTTTGCAATAACTTAGGGCTACATACCTATAAATTTTTTTTATTTTTAGACAACCTAGATAATTAAGTCAATTTCATAATAGGGTTTAAATTTATTTAAATATAATTTAAATTTATTTCAAAGAAACCTTAGATTCCAAAAACCCTAACCCTAGACACACTTAGGATTTGTATCCTTTCCTATTCATACTCATATTTTAGATCCATACATTTTATAATTTATATTCAATACAATCATGATCATAATGATATAATAAATTAATCACCTTTTGTTACAAATTTTAATACTTTCTTTTACATGCTTATTCCCTTTAATTCAAAATGAACTAAAAAAAGACATAAACACATGTATAGATGACACTTTCTATAAATTAAAATTTATGATATATCTCATAGAATTTTATTTTATCCTATGTGGAATTCAATTAAAATTCAAACCTATACACATAGAGGATTTAAAACATAAGCTAAAAACTATGTTTTAGGCTTCAATGTCATATCTTATGCATAGGACTATCTATTTCTCCTCCTCATCTCCATGCAGGTGATAGATACTCTCCTTCTAAACAAGTCCATGCTATCATTCCTCCATGAGATGAAGTAGCCTATAAAGCTATATTAATCCCACTATTCATCTTATTCACACCTCTTCCCTACAAGGTGTGTGCCTATAATTCAATCAGAAAGAACTAGGTTTTACAATTGTGAGACTCTACATGATCAACCTATCAATATGAATAAGATAATTAAAAATTTAATAAATCATAATAAATTATTATATGAAAATACTACAACATTATAAAATTAATTTACAATACAAAGTCCTCTAGCGCACAATAGTGTAAATCATTTATATGCATCTTCACCTAGTCATTTTATGGCAAATAATGTCCATATCCAAATCATAAATCAAAAAAAAGTACATATATAAATATTAATTCAAAAAGAATTAAAAGGTCAAATAAGAGTTTAATTGAAATACTAAGGGAAATTATTAAAGATAATTTAATCAACTTACCTCTTATATACCCAATGAGGAAATCTAGATAATTTTGTGCATATCATAATAACACATGGGCACCATACGGATTCATGTTTAGTATTTAAAATTAAAATATAATATATAATGGATACAAATGACTCAGATAGTGACACATCTTCCAAATAACATATAATTGCACATCTACCAATTTAGAAAGGATTAAATTTAGAAATAGTATAAAAATGGTTAATAAATCATAACTTAGAACAACAAAAAGTTCAAAAAACATAATCAAATTAAGAAATAGTACAATGAGAATAGATAAATAAATAAAATATACCTCTCCAAAATGAGGCTCAAAATTCAATATGGTATAATTTTGGTCACAAATTTCTATAATAGTTTAACAATCAGGCTCAAGGTTTGAGCAAACAAGCCCAAGGTATCACTTCTATTCTAGAACTTGATAATATTGGTAAATAGGGTTTGGGATTTATTGAACATCCTAAAGAACTATGGATATTTTAATCCCAAAAATATAAAATAATCAATTAACCTAAGGAAGACACCTTAATGTTTTGGAAAAATGCCTTGAATTGACCAGAAACACCCATTTTCCTAAGCCTATAGAATCCAGATATTGGACTATAATTTGTAGTTTGTAAAATTGTAAATCACTTCCCACATTTTGGATCTTGAAATAAATTAGTCTATGGAATTTAAATATCTAAATACAATTTTTAGCTTTTCAAAATTGTAAATTGCTTCCTAGACTCTAGATCTCATAATACACTAAGCCAATAGAATTCAAAGATCTAACTACATTTTTTTATTTTTCAAAATTTTAAATTACAGCCAGACCTCCACTTCCCCCTAAAAATTAACCAATGGAATCCAAATATCTGACTATAATTTTGAAAATTTTCAAAATTCCAAATTATATCCAGACTTCTAGATATCATAAAACATTACTCTATAGAAACTAGATTCTAGACTACAAATATAATTTTTAAAATTGTAAATTATAGTTAGAGTTTCACTTCCCACCAAAAACATCCCCTATATAATCTATAACTCCAAGATCTATTTGAAATTTTATAAAATTAAAAATTGTTTCTCAAGTTCTATCTTCCCATTTCCAAAGGGTCAACAAAAGCCAATACCATGGAATCTAAAGGTCAATGTGTAAATCTCAAAATTACAAAATTTCAAAATTTCAAAATTACAAAAGTCTTATCTAAATCTAAAAAGATAGAAAACACCATAATTAATGAATTTATTAAAGGTTTTTTTAATTAAAAAAATATTTTTAAGTCATTTTTTAATCTTGATAATTTCTGTTTTAAGTTTGGAGTTCTATAAATATGACAGTGACCTCAAACCACACATCACACCTTCACTACCAAGTCATGACCTTGCAAGCCATAACCTTATAAGCCACGACCCTATGAGCCATGCCACGATGACATTATCACCCTACATAGTATTATTTTAAATCCCCAACATTTCCTTAAGCCATCATCTCCAAAAATCAAATCTTGTTTAGTTACTTTCATTCCTACAAAGATTTGATTATAATTATTCAGGGTTTTAATTTCTTAGGTGCCATTATAGTTTTTAGGGTTTTCATATTATTTTAATTATGTGTTCTATTATCCTAAGATGTCATGTTTTCCATGATTTTTATAAGCAATTGAGATCTTAGGGTTTTTTACCAAAGTTTCAAACTAGGCAAATATTTCTTGCAAAGATTCCCTATAGTCCCCACAAACTTTTGACCTATGATAAAAACCTTCCAATCCCATGGGATTTCAACCTGTGAACTATAATTCCAAGTTCCATGAAGTTCTCTATTACTTCAAACACATCCTAGTTACATGTAACTCTCTATTGTTTCAAACAACTCCAAGTTTCACTAGAGATCCAACCTAAAATTTGTACCTCCAATCTCTACCAGAGATTTCAACCTAATTTAATAGTGTTGCTTTCTCATTGACTTTTCACCTACATTGAATAACTCTAAGTTCCACTAGAGATTTTACCTACATCTAGTACCTACAAATCTCACCAAATTTTTTAGTTGGTTTTCCCTCAACATTATCTCCAAGATCCATGTTTGGGAAAGAGATGAATTTCAATTCTAAAGGACCTAGTGTAACTCTTAGTTTAGAATCTAACACCACTAAGTTTATAGACATAAACCTAGGTCATATTGACCAAGGTGACTTTTAGACTAGGATCAACATAAAATTGAATAATGACTAGATCTAGAGCATCTATGACTCTATATTAACCTAGGAAACAAATTTTTCTCTAACTATGTAGAGCCCTAAATTAATACTTACAATAGCATAGCATTATGATGCTGATAAGATAGAGGTCATAAATGATAAAGCACAAAATATATAAATCTATACCTATATTTCTTTGATTCTATGTTTGTAATACTAAAATTTAAGATTTATCTAAATATAACTTTAGAATCATCCAAAAAAATCTTTCAAGATAATAACATCTAATGCTAGAGAGTGATGAAAAAGTAATGATTGATAATCCCTAAGGCTAACTCCACCATATTTCCTAAGATGTTAGCAAGAATTGATTTCAAGGATGACATAGGGGATATAATTATATTAATACACATGATCACTAGTAGCCCTAATGTCAAAAACTTCTAGGATTTGATGTATTAGTACATATGGGTCATCTATGAGAATAAATAATATATCCACTAGGTCTAACTCATCAGTGACTCCCTCCATAAATAGTTGATGGAGCTACAAACCATAATGAAAGTCTACATGACTAGCTACCTAACATATATATTGGATAAAGGAAGATCTTTCCCAGGCCTCAATAATGTAGCTAGTGAGGTAAATAAAGTGTATAACCATTAATCTAACCTCACTTTAGAGGCATGCAGATAACACTATAAAAGAGTGAATGATGCATTCATCTATTGCATCATAATAATATTTGATAATAAAGTACAAAGAAAGATATTATCTAATTCAATAACTATATAAATAACCCAATGGAGTTCTTATTTCATCCAATTCCCCACCTACTCCTACATCAAGTTATGTGGATTCATTAGCTTCCCTTGCACTCTTCCAAGATATGTCAGTGATAAATCGACATTGATGGAGCTAGTGAGATAACTTGTGGGAACTCAAAAGCTATTATCCATCAAAAATAAGTCTAGAATTCATTTTATAATTAGTATATGTATATATACATGCCCCTCTTTATCAAAATCTAAGTGTGTTGATTAATAAATAACATAGATGACCCTAAGGGATTTGGAGGTGAGACCCTACTATGAGGTTCATAGTAACATCACCAGAACACTAGGAATCTCTACATATTCCCATGTCCCCTACTTTTAAGATTTATTGGAAGATGTAGATGATGAAGAGGAAGTCAAATTGAGGGACTACTCTAGAATGACCTTGGATCAGGTCAAAAATTTTGACTTAGCACTAGTCCCTAAAAACTTGGTGGATGATGATTCCCTGGTAGACAAGCTACTATGGAAATAATATATATTTGTAACCCCTTCTACCCATAAAGTGGTATATTCCTAAATATTTTTATCTTGTAGATAGAACTACCCATGTGATAGATAAAACACTTAATTGGCTCAAGAGTAAAGGGGTTTAAGTAACCAAGGATATCCTAAGTATCACTAAAAAATATTGAAGCTCAAATAATAAGGAGTTTTACTAGTAGTAGAGGGTCTAAGTGGTGCATAAGTAGAGCAATCAGATAGGCCAATGATCTCCCATAAGAAGAAAAAAAAATCAAAGGACAAAAGGGGATAATCAAGTAGTTAGAGAGTAGAAATAGACCAATTGACCATCATTTCATCTAAGCACATAGCTATAATTGAATCACCCATAGATTTAACCCCTATATTAGTAATAGTCATAACTCTTATATCTGTAATTCATCCCTCACCTATTTTTATCATTCTTTTATCTCCAACACCTCCTCTTCCTATCTCCACTCCTTCATCTCAAGTGAATCCACCTTCCATTCCCACCACTTTACCCATGATAATAAGTCCATTGCTTATAATACAATCAAATCAAGTGGACACTTAGGTTCCCCCTTTATTGGATACTCAAGTTTCCATTTCACTTCCTTCTCCCACAATTTCACTCCCTCCTTCCATAATTACTTTTATTTCATTTCCAATTCCTTCCATTCTATCCTCATTAATAATCAACACTACCCAATAGTATATAGCCATGGATTCAATCATTTTGGCTTCAATTATACTATCCATCCTAACTTTTAGGATAAGTAATACTCCATCTTCATCCCCCTTCATCTTTCTTTCATTACCACCCCTAAGTGTCCCAACTAATTTAATTGACTCATTTAAATCTTTGGTATCTACACTTCCACCAATCCCCAAGTTCCAAATTCCTATGTCTACTCCCCCATTAATATCACTTCCATATCCTACACCCCTAGTAGACACATATGTTCCCATTTCCCCTACCTCTTCTACTTCCATAGTAACCCCAACCCCTTAACTAGAGATAGGGGAGAAGAAAGTACTTGATGCACATATGGACCTTTATCCTATAGATAGGGAGGAAATTACAAAAACATATATTGATCGATCAGTGGAAGTATCAATACAAGATACATCATTTGTCATCATGCCTACTAGTGTAGCATCTTTAGTTATAGATTCTCAAGTGATAGTGTTAAAACAATAGGATGCTACACCTAATTGGTTAGCACAAATAGTGGGGAAGAAACAAAAGAAAATGGTGTCCCCAAGTACATTGGTTTTGGTCTCCTAGATATATGCAAGAAATATAAGACAACTCCTTGGAATTTTTCAAGGATATTATGTGAATCATTAGGGGTAAGGTATGTAGATATTATATTCCCCCCACTAGACAAATAAAAAGAAGATCTAGTGGTGGGGGACTATCAAGTATTAAAAGTTCACCTTGGGAAGGGTTGAAACATGATGTTAAATCCAACATTAACTCCTTTGAGAAAATATATAGTGACAAGGTCATTAAGGATGAGCTAAACAACAAGGTTGAGTAACTAATGACTACATTGAAAAAATTCACTGAGCCCATTATCAACATAATTTGAATCAGTACATCCTATCACCTAGATCACAAATCAGGCAATGCTTGATGTGGTGATATAAATTGGCATCATGGGAAGGGCCACTAATGAATGATCAGAAGAGATCATCTCCAAAGGTAACATAATCATTGATATAGTCATGGACCACTATGTAGTTTTGAGAGAGAGAAGGGTCACCTTGAGATAATATGTCAACAAATATGAGGGAGAGATAGAAGGATTGAATCTTTTCTATCCAAAATTGATATTTATGGACTCAATTGACATGGACATCCTCCTTGTGGAAATCATACTATAAAATTATGGAGAGCAATAGGAATTAGATAGATTATCCCAATTCAGAATAAATTTACTTAAAAATACTGCCCATAAGGCTAAAGTTGCACATGAAAAAGCCATCACCATGTTATATGACATGGAATATTTTTTGGATAAATTTTCATGTCAACCAATAGATTATTAGGATTATATAATTTCAGTAGAAGAGGTTCAAAATAAATTCAAAAAAGTGATTTAAAAATAATCCACATGAGATAAAGTCTTTACCTTGAGCTTTGTCCACTACTTCATCAAGTATCATAACAAATTGGATCAAATGGGTAAAAAGACTCAAACATACATAACCTTGAGAAGGGAAATTTTTGATATAATAGTAGATTGTGAGATAACCAACCTCTACTCTTTTGGCATAGATGAGGACATAATATAGAAGATATTCAAGGCTTTTGATGTAATGTTCATAAATTACAGGCTGAAAAGGATAAATATTCATAAGAAGTGTTAGAAATAGATTAATTCTTTCTATTAAAATCATTCTCATATATTTTATTTACATTATTGTAAAAATATTTTAAAGTTGCAAAAACATATCTTTAAATTGAAACTATCTTTTTGATAGATACTGTGAGAAAGCGCCATGTGTATTTTACACTTTTTATTTTGATAGGTTAGAAAGTGTAAAAAGAAAACTCATAAATTACACTTTTCATTTTGATAAGTTTTAATAGCCTAAGTTGTAAAAAACACATATTGAAAAATGCAATTCTAGTTTTGAAAAAGTGGTATGACTTGAAAGTTGTAAAAGTCTCACTTGAAAATTACAAATTAGGGTTTTACAAAAAAGTAACTTAATTTGTCTTTTATTCTAAAAATAATTTTCTCTTTGATGCCCCTATTGCATGAAGAAGAAGTTATATTTAAATTTGAGAAGAAAGAAGGCATTACACAATTATTTAAAATCTCCCACTATGCCTCCACCAACTAAAGATCATGCCTAGATTTTGCATGTATTTTTTCCAACTTGTTCACCATGCCATAAAAGCCATCATTGTTGTAGATCATGCCTCTTTTCATGGAATTTCTATATTTTCATGTTCTTCTACTAGGCATTGGATTTCATTGTTAACTACATCTCATTTACGATATATTTTGTATAAATATTGGAAATATGGTGTAGCCTATATCATCTTTTTACTTTTAGATTTATTATTCTGCATTTTGAGTAACTTTTCTACATGTTGTAAACTAGAGAATGAGAAATAGTTTAGGATTTACTTTTCTTATCTGATAAATATTTGTGTATGTAAAGTTATTTAAATATTTTTTGATGTTTTAATTCTTATTTCAATCACAAAATTTCATTTGTGATATTTTATGCTCTTTTTGGAAGACTTTTTGATTAAAATAAAATAAACTTGTCCCTTGTATGAAAAATACTAGTTTTTGCCTCTGATTTCCCATTTACATGAGTTAGTGTTACTACAAATTTCAATCTATTTTATATTATGTTGTGTTCATTCAATAAAGAATTAGAATCAACTATAAAAATATTTGGTTCAATCACCATTTTTAGTTTTGCAAATTTCATTCTCAAATTCTTTTCCCCAATCAAACCCTAGTTTAGGGGCAAGATCACTAAAGAAGCAAAATTTCTATAAATTGATAATTTATTAGTTCTACTAAATTTATTGAAATTAAACCAACCTTCTCTACAGTTTCCCCTTAATTCTCCAAGGTCATATAGCTTGGAGGTGTTCCCATTGTATCATTAGATTTTTGCACAATAAGGTACAACATTAACAATGGTGTAAAATTTATTTGATAATAGTTTTTGGCATACCTAGTGGGACCCAAAAATTATAAACATATTTGTGTTATTCTTAGTGAGAATTATATGAACATCATACAAATTTAAAAATCACCTAGAGACTCCACTGACTTATAGATTTAGAATTTCAAGGTTTACATATACCAAACAAACAAACAAGATCATCTACTAAATGTAAGAGAGCTGATTTTTTAGAATTATCATTTCCACCTAAAAAGAGATAAAAATATATTACACTTTGCCCTAGATTATATGCTAAAATTTTATTTTCATCTCCTCCAAGTACTCCCATCATTTTCATACCTCTTATGATGGCTAGAAATTTAAATTTTGTAAATTTCAATGGAGACAGCCCACTCCAGCTAGCCTAGTATGATGATATACCTACCTTAGATTTAAAAACCCTTCCATATTTTACTATTTAAACTTATACCACTCCTATGGAACACATACAATATATTTATAATCTTTGTTAAATATACAACATGGTACAATATAAGTTGAAATCAAGCTCTTAGTCTCCTCTTTCAAAGGTAAAGCATTGCAATTATACAAAGGTCTCCCTCCCAATTCTATCCATGTTTGGGAAGAACTAGGCACTACATTATGTACTTAATTTGAAGACCAAATTGACCACCTTTCCTTGGTTGAATAGTTAACTACTATTCAATGGGCTCTTCATGAACACATGACTAATTTCAATTTTTATTTTCAAAAGACATGGAATAGAATTATAGTATTGGTCAAGCAAACTCCAAATAATGCTTTCCTATATTATGTAAGAGCCATGAATAGTGATAAATTTGTTATGATTTAGTCAATGGGTGGCACCACACTTCCTAATGCCTATGAAATTATAATAACGGTAGAAATTTTTTAATTCAAGTAGGAAAAATTTACCCAAGGCCATCAATGCCTCTATTTATAGAAATACCTCCTACACCACCTACAATTAGCCCAATTCCCACCTTGAAAAAAGCACTAATTTTAAATCTCACACCTATAGATGATTTGTATGAGGTTTAGTCACTACTCAAGAGTTTTTTCAATACATTAGTAGTAATGAAGAGGCAATAATCCTAGAACTACAAGCATTATCAATATGCTAACCTAGCATATCAACCAAATAGGCATCCATACCAAGGTAATTCATAGCCAAAAAGTCAAAATATGCAAGCAAAACCTCCATGCTCTTCCTACACTAGGTTCTACTAAAGCTATTATACCTATTTAGAACAACCTAGATTAGGAGTTGAGTGGTGTTATCCTAATGGTTTCATTAGTCAAGACTTGATGGTGAAAGTTATATCAAACACACCAAGATAGAAAGAAGAATCCACTTCCCAACAAGCAGATACACAAGAATTTGATAAGGGTGAGGCTACTCTTCTAAAATGGCAAGAGGAATTTTGTGGTGTAAATCAAGAGGAGGCATTTCTCAATGGTGGAGGCCTAGTGGTAGCCAATACACATTCAAGGAAAAGATAAATAGAAAGTGATCAGTTCCTAGGGTGGAACAAGCTACACTTTCCAAAGTTGTACAAGAACCTATAAAGAACAACATAGTATAAAGGCCACCCTTTGTACCTTCAAGCCAGTCTAAAGAAAAAGTTTTGACTCCAAACCTTGTAAAATATGACATAACTCTCATAAAGGTTGGTAATATCCCTTTTAGTATTGTTAAGAAAATGAAGAAGGCCAATTTGAATGTTATTATGTGGGAATCACTATCCATTCTAGAATAATGATATTTGTTATAAGAGGCTTAAAAAATCTTTTATAAAATAGAAAAGGTTCCATCTGAGGGACCTAATACTACAACTAATTTATTTCAACCATAAACTAAAACTAAAATGATTGAAAATGGTAAACCTCCTCCTTTCTATCTTTCACTAATAATAAGAAAACATCTCATTCATAATTGTAAGGTAGATTTAGGGGCTAGTAGTTTAGTGGTGCCTAAAAAAATAGTTGATTCCCTTGTTATGAAGTATACACCTATCAATAAGGGTGTGGTTCAATTGGATGGGACTATTTTTCAAATATTAGGAATAATAAAAGGGATAAATATCACTATTCACACTTGTTCAATCTTATCTATTTTGCAAGATATCTTAGTTATAGATCTTCCCCCTTATTTTTCCATTTGTCTTTCATGAGATTTCACTACAAAAATGGGAGCATATCTATCTACAGATTGGTCTCACATGTTACTTAGGATGAGATATGGAATAAGAGTGATAATAAGAGTTGAGCCAATCACTAAAGACCATATTGAGACATATAATCTTATCCTTATAGACATGAACTTCAAACTACAAGACTAGGAAGTAGAAAATGATCATGAAGTTGTAACACCTATAGAAAAGATTATAGACCCTCATCTGGATGAATGGCTATCAACCCTCCACTTTGATCCTTATGATTATGTATAAGAAATAGGGTTGGGTGCATATTCCATTCATGAAAATGATGCAATTATCTCAAACTTAGTAAATCTAACTAAAGATATTTAAGGAATGTGGTAATTGTTCTTGGATGGTTCGAGAAGCAAATATGGTACAGGTGCAAGTATTTTCTTGATATTTGCACAAAAGGAGAATTATTTCTATTATTTCATACTTAGTTGAGTTGCATAAATAATGTAACTAAATATGAAGCACTAACTTGAGGTCTATAATTTAAAGGAGAGGGATAAAATACCTATAAATATTTGGTGAGATTGAGTTGATTATTCACCAAGTGAGATCCAAAAGTGTAACTAAGAATAATTAGATAATATCTTATAAATACAGGGTTTGGAACATATTAGTATACTTTACCATCTTTAACATTGAATTGGTACCAATAATATAGAACAAATATGTTGATTGTATGGCCTTTGTAGACTCCCAATATAACCTACCGAAAGAAATAAAGAAGAAAAACATCTAAAATTTAAGGTTGATAATGAGGCCATATGTTCTTGATAATGCAACCAATTGGCAAGTCTTTAATAATGACCAATAAATTATCAAATTTCTAAGAGAAGAAGTTGAATTCTCTAATAGGAACTACTTAAGACTCCAAGATCAATATGCAAAGCAAATCATCTAGTTGAATATAAACAAACTACCTATGGGTTTCGTTACTCTGGAAAACATCTTCAATTCAGATGATCAGTTGAAAGGTGGAAATAAGAACATCAAAGTAAATGAAGAAGACTATGAGCCAATGGTCATCTTAAAAGGGAAATCATTGAAGATAGGAAAGGTATTCAATGATTCTAAAAAACAAGATTTTATTGAGTTGTGTCAATATTTTGATAATAAATTCACTTGGAGTTATCATGATCTAAGGGATTTTGACCTTAGCTTATCCCAACATACAATATAACTTGATAAAAATATCAAACCTATTAGATAGAATCAAGGACCAATTAATCCAAAGATAGAACCCATGATAAAGATTGAGTTGTCTAAACTAATAGAGGCTAACATCATATTGCTTTTCAAACACTCATCTTGGGTTGTTAATTTGGTGCCCGTAAGAAAGAAGAATGTTGAAATTAGGTTTTATGTAGATTTTATGAAAGGATATCTAAAGGGTCATTATCCCCTTCCGCCCATGGAGTAAATTTTTCAAACTATATAAATATCTAAAAGGTTTTTTCTTCTAGATGGTTATTCTATCTATAACCAAATACTAGTACAAGAATTAGACCAATTCAAGACTACTTTCACCACAAAATGGGGTATGTATGCATATAAAAAATGTTGTATAGTCTAAATAATGCTATTGTAACATTCTAGAGATCCATGGATATGGATTTTAGAGGTTTGATAAATGAGATGATCCTGATATACCTAGATGATATCACTATTTACTCAAAACATGTTGGTTCATACTTGGATCACCTTAGGAAAATTTTCAAAAGGTACAAAGAATTTGTATTTTACCTCAATATAAATAAATGCATTTTGATGGTTCATGAAGGGAATCCACTAGGACATACTATTTCAAAACAAATTCTTACAATATACCTAGAAAGAAAAAGTGTTATATTTGCATTAGCACTAGCAAGTCATAAGAAAAGATTACAAAGTTTTTTTGGAAAGATCAACTTTATAAGAAGATTTGTTCCAAATTTTTCCTTTATGTCCAAATCCCTTACTACAATGATCAATAAGGGTATCATTTTTAGCTAGACATAAGAAGGAAAAGATATCTTTAAAGCTATCAAACAAGCTATTTCTCAGGCTCCTACCCTAGTCAATCCCAACTATGAGAAAGATTTAATTCTCTATGATTTTTGATGGGAAGGTAGTATCTTGACTATTCTTACTAAATAGAATAGATAAAAATTGGAATAGCCAATATCTTTCTTCAATCAATCCTTGAAGGATTATGAAGAAAATTACAGTTTCATGGAGAAGCACGTATATGTTATGATTAAATATCTCAAAAATCTTAGATATATGCTCTACAATAGTAAAATTCATCTAATGGTGAGTCACCAAACTGTCAAAGAGTTCTCACTAAGCCAAGAGATAAATGAAAAAAGAGTTAGATGGATCATAAAGGTCAAGAATATGATATGGACATCAAAATCACAACGCTTGTAAGAGGGAAGAGATTGGGTAAACAATTGGCTTCTGATATCAAGATTGTTGAAGTAGTATTTAAAATATTATATGCTCAAATTTCATCTCAGCCAGTTAATCCACCTCTTCTCAATAGTTAGATTTGTGACATGACCATCTTCCTGCAAACTAGTGAGTACCCATATGACTTTTAGTAATATAATAAAATGTATTTTAGACTCCAATCCATTACTTATATTCTTGTTGATGGAATATTATTTAGAAAATATATGAATGGAGTCATGCTAAGATTTATCGATCACAAACAAGTCCCCAAAGTGCTCAAATAATTTCATGATGTCTCATTAGGTGGGCATTTCTTTTCAAGAACCATGGCTATCAAAATAATGAGAGGAGGCTATTATTGGCCTAAATTATTCAAATTTTCCCACCAATGGGTATGGAACTACAAAGAGTGTTCTTACTTCACATGCACATAAAGATTATCATTTTTCCCTCTTTAACTAATTCAAGCTGACAAACCATTTGCTCAATGGGGATTGGATTTTATTGGTATGATCAATCCACCATTGAGTACAAACCACAAATGGGTCCTCATCGAAATGAATTATTTCAAAAGATAGACTCAATTAGTTGCATTGAAAGATACCATGGAGACATTTATCCTAAAATACATGGATGGCATAGTCTCAATGTTTGGTGTTCCTCACATGAATATCTCAAACAATACCAAAGCTTTTATGGGAATGCAAGTGAGTGAATGGGATATAAAGCTAAATGTATACATGATTAATTCTTCTAATTATTACCTACAAATTAATGGCTTGGTTGATTCTACCAATTATAACCTCATAACAATTATCAAAAGAATAATGGAAGATAACCAAAGGACATGTCACACAAAGTTGAAATAAAAACTATGGGCTGATAGTATCACTCCTATGAGATCCATTGAAAACTCCCCACTCATGTTGGTATATGGAAGGGAATCTTGATTCCCACTATCAATTAAGTTACCATCTCTAGAGATCAATCACTAATTGGATTTCATTGACAACAATAAAATTAGAAAGTGTCGGAGGATGAATTTGTCCAGGATGGCCCTGTTGAGGACCCAGCTTCAAAGAATGAAAAGAAAACTACAGGTCAGGATGATAATCAAGATATGGATATGGAAATTCAAACTAGAATTAAAGAGCGGGAACAAAAGGGATGAGAGGATATCTTTGAAGAAGTCAGGAACAGTCCCAATAAAAATTCTGAGGAATGGAGAGGGAAAAAATAGAATGATGAAACACACACACCAATGACTTGGGTTAATTGCAAAGCAGAGGCATCTTTCCAACTTGATTCTTGGATGTGTAGGGAGATTATGGATATCAAAAGGAAAGTGGAAACTATGGAAGATACCCTAAAAGCTGTATGGAACAAAATTAACAATATGGAAAATCAGATAAGAGAGATCCCAGTCAAGCTCAAAGCCTATGAGAATAACCTCCAGGAACTCATTAAGGACAACAGAATGAAAATGGAGGAAGTTACGTCCAATATTTGTGCTGCTACTGTCAATATTGGAAAAAGATCCAATGAGGAGACCAAAGCCTTGGAGGGACCTAGCAAAAGGATGAGACAAAGTTCAAGAAAGAAGGTTACACAAAAAGGAGCCATGTTGGAGGCAACCACTACCCAGGATACTGTTATGAAAGGAAAAGAAACTACGAAAATGATATTGGAACTAGATGAATAATCTGGTTCCTCTTGTTGGTTACGAAACTGGTCTTATTCTTTGTTTTCTTTTTGTAATCCTATGCCTTTGGCGTAGCCAGATTTCTGTTAAATCTGGGTTTTGACCGGTAGTCCTTCTAGTGGTCTCAGGTCCATTAAAAACCTGTGTTTGCTACTTCCTTGTTGTAGTTTTTAGGCTTTGCCTATGGTTTTGTATGCTCTTTCTTTCTTTCCTTGTACTAGGGTTTCGGGGCCCCTTCAAAACTTGCTTTTACCTTAATTTAAAACAATGAAATGATAGTAAGATTGGTGGAAGTAATAGAATATGAAGAAATTAAGAACTAGTCAATGTCCTAAAAGAAAATAATGCTCAAACAAAGAGGACTTTCAACAAAAAAGCATCTGATAGGAGATTCAATAAAGGAGACATGGTTCTTAAATGGGATGTATATAAGGCTAAACCAGACAAGCACACCAAGTTTGATATGATATGGATTAGTCCATATATTATAACTCAGTACAAGGGAGCTAGTACATTCAAGTATCCAAGCTCAATCTATTAGAGTTACCTATCCTAGTTAATGGGATATACCTCAAAGACTGATTTTGAGGTTGGAATTCATTCCAAAAAATATTTTTTATATATATAATAGGGTTAGTTATGTTTTCTAAAATAAGTTTTCTCACACAAGTTAACTCATTAGGAGTTTTTGTTTTTTATTTTGTTATGTTTTTCCCTATTTTGTTCTATTTAGGTAGATCCTAGTTTTGTTCTTCATCAGTTAAAATGTG
Organism: Torreya grandis; assembly: GCA_037957365.1. NCBI lineage: Eukaryota > Viridiplantae > Streptophyta > Pinopsida > Cupressales > Taxaceae > Torreya > Torreya grandis. The sequence continues at coordinate 1,134,520 of JARHVA010004489.1, forward strand.
CTAAGCTTAAAATGACTCCATGCCCAATGAACTAGAGGGCTATTGGAAATAAATTGATTAGCATAAAATCATCCCATAAATGTCACCAAAAATATTGATATTTTTATCTCAAAATAATAAAAATATCAATTACTCTAATGGAGACCCCTTATTTTTTTTTAAATGGCTTTATTTGACCTAAAACACCCATTTTCCTAAGCCTGTAGAATCTAGATATTGGACTATAATTTGTAGTTTTCAAAATTGCAAATTGCTTCCTAGACTCTAGATCCCACAATACATTAGTTGGTGGGCTCCATAGATCTAATGTAATTTACAATTTTGTAAAATTTCAAATTGCTTCCAAGACTCTAGATCCCATAACACACTAAGCCAGTAGAATCTAGAGATCTGAATGGCATTTGTAATTTTGCAAAATTAAAAATTGTAGCTACACCTCTACTTCTTGCTAAACATTAGCCAGTAAAATTTGGAGATCTGATTATAATTTTCAATTTTTCAAAATTGAAAATTGAAGCTAGACCTCTGGATCCTATAAAAAATTACTTTATGGAAACTAAAACCAAGACTACAATTTGCAATTTTGAAAATTACAAATTGCAATCAGAGTTTTGCTTCCTACCAACAACCTCCCATATGGACTCAAGAACTCCAAGAGTAATTTACAATTTTTTAAATTTTTAAATTATTTTTTGAGTTCTACCTTCCCATTTCCAAAGATTAAACCAAAGTTCATATCATGGAATCCACAGGTCAATGTGCAAATTACAAATTTTATAAAAGTGTTCCCAGACTCTGAAACTCCACAACCACTGCCATTAATGCATTTATTATAGGGGGTTCTATATAAATGAAATCAAGTTTGTTTAAATCATTATTTAATCTTGTTAATTTATATTTTGAGTTTAGAGCTCTTCAAATCCAATAGTGACATTGATCCATGCGCCACACCTTTTCCACCAAGCCATGACCCTACAAGCCATGACCCATCAAGCCATGCCACAATGTCATTATCACCCTCCATGGTATTATTTTGAATCCTTTGCATTTCCTTAAGCCATTATTTCCTATAATCAAATTTTATTGAGTTAATTTTATTCCCATAAATATTTGATTTAAATTATTTAGAGTTTTCATTGCTTAATCATCATTAAGGTTTTTAGGGTTTTTATCTTATTCTCATTATGTGGTCTGTTATCTTGAGAGGTTATGTTTTCCAATTTTTTCCAAGTAGTTAAGATTTTTGGGTTTTTTACCAAAGTTTCAAACAAAGAAAATATTCCCTACAAAGATTCCCTATAGTTCCCATAAACGTTTGACCTTTGATAAGCACATCCCATTCCCATAGGATTTCAACTTGTGGACTACAACTCCAAGTTTTGTTGAGTTCTCTATTATTTCAAGCACCTCTCAATTCCATGAACTTATTTATTGATTCAAATAAATCTAAGTTCCACTAAAGATATAACATGAAATTGTCACCTTTAATCTCCACTGAGGATTTCAACTTACTTTTGTATCACCACTATCCCATAGACTTCTCACCTACAGTAAATAACTCCTAGTTCCATTAGAGTTTCTACCTACATTTGGAACTTACAAATCTTGCCAACTTTTCTAGTTGCTTTTCCCTCATCATTCTCTCAAAAATCCATTTCTAGCAAAGAGATGAAGTTTAATTCTAAATTACTCGGTATAACTCTAAGTTTAGAATCCAACACCATTGAGATTATAGACATAGACCTAGGTCACATTGACTTAGGTGACTTTTGAACCAACATCAATGTAGAATTCAAGAAATTTTAGGCCTATAACATCTATGACTCTAAATTGCCCTAGCAAATAGCTTTTCCCTTGACTACATAAATCCCTAAGTTGGTATTTACACTATCACACATTATGATGCTGATAAGAGAGAGGCCCTGAATGATAAATGGGAAAAGATTTTAAATTTGAACCTAGATTTCATTGATTCTATGTTTGTAATACTAGAATTTGAAATTTATCTAGATATAACTCTATAATCATCAAACACATTCTTTCAAGACAACAACATCCAATGCTAGAGAGTGATGAATAAGTAATGGCTGATAATCCCTAAGGATACCTCCACCAAATGGCCTAATACATTGGCAATAATTGATTTCAAGGATGAGGTATGGAATATAATTATATTACTACACATGATCACTAGTAGACCTAATGTCAAGAGATTTTAGGATTAGATGTATTAGTACATATGGGTCATCCATGAGAATAAACAATACATCCATTTGGTACAAATCATTAATGACTCCCTCCACAAGTAGTTGATGGAGGTATAAACCACAAGGAGAATCTACATGACTAGCTACCTAGTATATATATTAGTCAAAGGAAGAGCTTTCCAAAGCCTCAACACTATATCTAGCGAGGCACATAAAGTGTATAGATATTACCATAACCTCAATTTAGAGGCAAGAAGATAACACTTTATAAGAGTGAATGATGCATTCATCTACTACATAATAATGTTCAACAAGAAACTAGAGAGAAAGAGATTATTTGATACAACCACTATAGAGATCACCTAGTTGAGTTATTATTTCATCTAGTTCCCCACCTACTCGTACATTAGGGTATGTGGATTCAGTGACCACCCTTACACTCTTCCAAGATATGTGAGTGATAAATGGGCATTGATGGAGCCAGTCAGATAACTTATGGAAACTTACAAGCTATTATCAAACAAACACAAGTATAGAATTCATTTCCCAATCAGTATAGGTAGATAAACATGCCCCTCCTTAGAAAAAATCAAGTGTGCCAATGTGGAAATGAAACATATGAGCCTAAGAGATTTGGAGATGAGACCCTGCTATGATGTTCATGGAAAAATCAATAACACATTGGGAATATCAACATATTCTCATGTCCCCTACTTTGAAGATTTTTGCAAAGATTTGAATGATGAAGAGGAAGTTAAATTGAGGGACTACTCCAGAATGAACTTATATTAGGTCAAAGCTTTTGACTTAACACTAGTCATTGAAGACTTGGTGGATGATGAGTCCTTGTTAGACAAGGTCTACTATGGAAAAAAGATATATTTTAAACCCATTCTAGTAGTAAGGTGGTTTGTTCTAAAATATTTTTCTCTTGTAGATATAACTATCCATGTGATAAATAGAACACTCAATTAGCTCAGGACTAAATGGGTTCACATGACCAAGGATACAATAAGTATCATTAAAAAACTTCTATATCTCAAAGAACAAGGAGTTCCACCATTAGCATAGGGTCCTAGTGGTGCAATAGTAGATCAATTAGATAGGCTAGTGGTATCCCTAAAAGAAGAAATCAAAGGCAAAAATGGGAAAATCAAGTAGTTAAGGAGAAAAACAATACTAACTAATCATCATTTCATCTAAGGACATAGCTATAGTTAAAGCACCCATAACTTCAACCCCTATCTCATTCATAGTCATAACTCTTATCTATGTAATTCATCCCCCACCTATTTTGATCATGATTGTAGCTCCAACACCTCCTTATTCATCTCAAGTGACTCTACCCTCCATTGCCACCATTTTATCCATGATAATGAGTCCATTACCAATAGTTCAATCAAGTCAAGTGGATACTCAGGTTCCCCCTTAATTAGATACTCAAGTTTTTATTTCACTTCTTTCTCCTATAATTTCACTTCCTCCTTCCATAATTCCTTCCATTTCATCTATAATTCCTTCCATTCCATCCTTGTTAATCACCAACACTACCCAATAGTATATATCCATGGATTTAATCTTTCTAACCTCAATTTCACTAGCCATCCCAACTCTTAGGATAAATACTACTTCATCTTCATCCCCCTTCATTTTTCCTACCTTATCACCCATGAGTGTCCCAACTAGTTTAATTGACTCATTTAATGCTTTGGTCTCAACATTTCCACCAGTCCATAAGTTCTAAATTCTTGTGTCTACTCCCCCACTAATATTAATTTCATCTCATATAACCCTAGTAGACACATATGTTCACATTTCCCTTGCCTCTTCTACTTCCATAGTAACCCCAACCCTTTTAGTTTATATAGGGTAAGAGTAAGTCGTTGATGCAAATATGGAACTTTAGCCTACATATGGGGAGGAAATTATAAAAGCATCTACTTATCAATCAGTGGTAGCATCATTATAGGATACAACACTTGTCACAATGCCTACTAGTGTAGTATATTTAGTTGTAGATTCTTAAGTGATGGTGTCAACATAGTAGGATGATACCCCTAATTATTTAGCATAGATAGTGGGGAAGAAACACAAGAAAATGGTGTCCCCAAGTACAATGGATTTTAGTCTCTTAAATAAATAAATCCAAGATAACTCCCTGGACCTTTTTAAGGATATTATGTGACTAGTAGGGGAAAGGTATGTAGATATTGCATTCCTCCCACTAGATAAATAGAAATAAGATCTAGTGATGGGGGACTATTAGGTATCAAAATTTCACCTTAGATTTCCTATGAGGGAATGGTTGAAACATGATGTTAAATCTAAAATTAACTCCCTCTTTGATAAAATGGATAGTGACAATGTCATTAAGGATGAGATGAAAAATGAGGTTGAATAACTAATAACTACATTAAATAAATTCATCAAGCCTAGTGTATAATTGGCAAAACCCAAATTAGAACACCCTATCACCCTGATCATAGATCAAGAAACAATTGATGTGGTGATTGAAATTGGTAGCATGGAAAGGGAAACTAAGGAATGGGGAAAAGAGATCATCTCCAAAGGTAAAAAAATTATTGATATAGTCATGGACCACTATGCAATTTTGAGAAAGACAAGGGTCACCTTGAGATAATATGTCAATAAATATGAGGGAGAGATATAAGGATTGAATCTTTTCTATCCAAAACTGATAACTATGGAATAAATTGACATGGAAACCCTCCTTGCAAAGAAAATACTAAAAAATGATGGAGAGTAAGAGGAATTAGAAATAACAACCCAATTCAAAATAAAGTTGCACATGACAAGGCCATCAACATGCTATATGACATAGAACATTTGTTGAATAAATTTTCATGTTGACTAACATATTATCAGGATCTTATCCTTTTAGTAGAAGTTCAAAATAAATTCAAATAAGTGATTGAAAAATAATCTACATGAGATATAGTCTTTACCTTGAGCTCTATCCATTGTTTCATCAAGTATCATAACACATTGGATCAGATGGGTAAAGAGATTCAAACATACAGAACCTTGAGAAGGGAAATTTTTGATAAAGTAGAAGTTTGTGAGATAACTAACCTCTACTCTTTTGTCCTAGATGAGCACAGAATCGAAGAGATATTTAAGGATTTTGATGTATATGTTCAAAAATTATAGGATGAGAAGGATAAAGAGTTAGAAGAAGTGTTGGAAATAGATTATTTATTTTTATTAAAATCATTCTCATATATTGTATTTTCATTATTGTAAAAATATTTTAAAGTTACAAAATCATATCTTGTAAATTATAACTATCTTTTTGATAGCTTTTTTGAGTAAGAGACATGTATTTTACACTTTTTATTTTGACAAGCTGGAAATTGTAAAAAGTATATTTGCAAATTACACTTTTCATTTTGACAAATTTTAAATGCTTAAGCTATAAAAAGCACATATTGAAAAATGCAATTCCATTTTTGACAAAGTGGTATGACTTGAAAGTTGTAAAAGTCTCACTTGAAAATTATAAATTAGGGTTTTTCAAAAAAGTAACTTAAGTTATCTTAAATTTATCTTTTGTTCTAAAAATAAGTTTCACTTTGGCACCTCCATTGTATGAATAAAAAGTTGTAGCTGAACTCAAGAAGAAAGAAGACATTGCATGATGATTTAAAAATTCGCACTATGCCTCCACCAATTGAATATCATGCCTAGTTCTTGCATGTGTTTTTTCCAACTTTTTCACCATGCTATGGATGCTATAACTATTTTAGATCATGCCTCTTTTCATGGAGTTTACAGATTTGCATGGTCTTCTACTAGGAATTGGATTTCATTGTTAGCTACATCTCATTTATGATATATTTTTATATAAATATGGGAAATATGGTGTAGCCCATATCATATTTTTGTTGGTATATTTATTATTTTGTATTTTGAGTAACTTTTCTACATCTTATAACCTAGAGAATGAGAAATAATTGAGGATTTGCCTTTATTTTCTAAGGAATCTCTATGTATTCAAAGTTATTTGAGTACTTGTGGATATTTTAATACTTATTTAAATCATGAAATTTCATTTGTGGTGTTTTCTAACATTTTTTGAATATTTTTTTATTAAGATAAAGGAATCCTATCCCTTATATGAGAAATACCAGTTATTTCCTCTCATTTCCCATTTGCATGATTTTGTGCTCTTACAAATTTTGATCTATTTTTTATTTCATTGTGTTCTTTCAATAAATAATTAAAATCCACTATAAAAATATTTGGTGCAATCACTATTTTTAGTTTTGAAAATTTCATTATCAAACTCTTTTCCCCAATCAAACCCTAGTTTATGAGCAAGATCACTAAAGAAGCAAAATTTATATAAACTGATAATTTATCAGTTTCATCAAATTTAGTGAAAAGAATATGACCTTTTTCAGAGGTTCACCTCAATTTTCCAAGGTCGTATAGCTTGGAGGTGTTCCCATTGTATCCTTAGATTTTTTCATAGCAAGCTACAACATCAAAAATGGGTGAAAAATCTATGTGATAATAGGCACATCAGTCACAGACATAGTTTATCAAGGACAAACATCCAATTACATATGAAATATTATAAAAAGAGTAATATATTCAATTTTAAATTCAATATCATGCTCAACAAACAAACATTCTCAAAACATGTTTTTTAGAAAAAGAGCCTCCATAACACTATATGTGTATAATAAGCATAGTTTCAAAGGGAAAAAACATAATCAATATACCCAAGCACAAATCAAAAAGGTAAACTCCATAGTATGATTCAATTTCCTCTAGCATTATAGGTTATTATGATTTTGATGATGAATGATATTATGATTATGATAATGAATAATACTTTGATTCCTAATGTAACAACATTTAATTACAATATAATAATCACACTGCATGAGAGATTATCATTCCTATTTTTGACACTAATCATAGTGATAGTGAATTTTCCATAAGACTCATTGGTTAGTATGGTTCCTACTCTTGTAAATAAATCCTTCTCTCTAGTTCCTTGTACATAGTTTATTTTCATTTACTTGTACATAGATTATATATAGAAAATACAAAAATGATATAACATGTCAAAATACAAAAACATTCAAATAATACTCATAAAACACAAATTTTATAGATTGTATTAATTACTATATTTAAATTTCTACTACTTTCCATATATTACATATTGCTAGCTATCCTAGTATAGTTAGTTTTGATAATTATGTTCATATTTTTCTCAAATACAATCATTTTAGCTCATATTCATACCAGTTACTTAGATTTGGGGCATAAAGTGTGTCATGATAAATATTAAATTTAGTTTAGATACATATATTTAGTTGTTACATACTCAGATTCAATATACTTAGATACTAGATTAAGGGTATGTGTATAACACATAGTTTCTATACACTCAATTATGCAAAAGTTGATTAGATGGAAAGGAGAAATTCATGTCATTCTCTACATTTTATGAACTTTATATCACATTACATATTTTCACAAAATTCATTCCTTACTCCATAAATAATTATTGGCATTCCTGAGTGGCCCAAAACTACGTAATACACCCAAGTGGCCATGGAGCTAACATACATAGTTAGCTTTCTCAATTGGATACTTTAGACACTTGATATAGTTTAGTTATGGATGCATCTAATTCACATAGGTGATAAATAATGGATTAATTACCTACTTTAGTTATTAAACCACCCACACGAGAGTGTAAGACACATTTATAATCTTATCCAAGCTATTCACAGATCAGGATCTATCGAGCAAGGGTGGGCAATGGACTCAAAATTAGATTGAGTTATTGAGACACCCATATGATGATTGAGTAAGCCATTATCTTAGTTCAAGATATTAAATGATATGATAATTATGTAAAATCTCTCTCTCTCACACACACACACATTCTATCATGAATTTCATGCATTTATTCACATACCGAAAGAGGTACATTTATTCCATTCCTCTCTTTACTCAGCTTTACTTAGTCACTTTATTCAGCATAGTTTTTTTTAATTTTGATCATCTATTAATTAAGTACTAGTTTTTTAATGTTTCATTATAATTCATTGCTTTAAATCATGTTTCACATATGCAAACCCAAATTCACATACTTAGACTCAGCTACACGGGATTCACTTCCAAGGTAAGTCCAAGTATGCTTATTTTTCCTTTATACTAGTCAATTCACTTTTTTAATTATTATCATAAAGTGGGGACAAATGTAATCACCTAAAAGTGGCAACTTGATGTTAAGAGTGTCACTTGAGTTACCCTATTCCTATCTTAGCCCTAGGTCAATCCTAGAGACTTAGAGACACTTTATAGTCATTGAGCACACAATAGTCACTTACCATTAGCCAAAACATAGTCTCAAGACTATCTTCTTAGATCACAACCCAACTTACTCAATAGTCTTCTAATAGTAAATTAGCACCACATTTGGGATACTACAAACCACATGGTGTTAGTGTCCCCAACTGGGTATTATTGTCCTTAGCCCTAACTCCTCCCAATGGATACTTTTTCAAATGTGTATCCCTCTTAAGGTCAGCCTAACCACATTTTATTATTTACACAAGATAAAAATTTATATAAATACAAGTCTATTTGATCCTTAGTCACTAGATGGAAAATAGATTCAAAAGCACATTAAAACCATAGACAATTTGAGTAAAATTAAGGTATTTGATCCCTATTCTGACTTACTTATGCACACTACCATCCATAGTAGTGTTAGACCTAGATTTCAAATATAAATAAAATTTAAGGCATACAAATCCACTCTTATTCTAACATTCAATTACACTTACATCAAGTATTAGGTGGAAGAATTACATTGGGCTTGATCCCTCTTCAAAGTTTTAGTATGCAGGTAAATCTCTTCATAGTAGGGTGTAGAGGATGTATGTCCTATCCTACTAAGAACACACAGTTATTGCTCATGACATACTTTCAATAGGATTAGATTTTTCACACTAAATTGGGTTTTCTAAGCACATAATAGAGCTCCAAGTTTTGTGTGTGCAAGAACAGGACCCTAAAACATAGGTTTAGGTACTCCTAGAAAATAGGGATAGTCATACAAAGGGGACATTAACACCACATTGAGGACACTACACCAGCATGGTGCTACTTTCCATATGGTTCACTATTATCTAATGAATAGACAAACACTTTAATCCTATTGACAATACTTATAACTATCCAGAACTCAATTTTTGGAAGCCACATCATCTGCAATGATCACTTTTGAGATGAGTTTATATTTATGCCTATTTATTTCTTTATTTATAAATTTAAAGAAGGTTAAAAGATATAAAAAATTTAGTGTTTAATTATTGTAATTTATTTAACTGATTCAAACATATCAACCCTTTAACCAAACATAGGATTACTTATGTAAATACCCTAGAAAGTTAAATCACAAATCATTTAAAACAAAAGGAAATGATAAAAAATTAATATAAAAATAAAAAATTCAACATCACACAAAAATAAGTGATTTATAGCACATCTCATATATCCAATCAAATCTCAAACTCCACATTTGACCTCATGCTAGAGTTGAGACCCATTTGAGTGCATTAGAATAGTAGATTGGGATAGGAAAATTCAAAAATATATAGTAATACCTAATTGTTCATGCAAGTACCCAATCTATGCAGTAGATCAATGACTTTATAAGGGATCATCAAGAATAGGGAACATGTTGTGGGAAGGTAGGTCCATTTTGCTTTTCATGGATATAGATTTCATGGGATGAAATTCATACTTTATTTGATAACCCAAGATTTATGTGGTTAAGAGAAGTTCTTTAGAGTCTTTAATGTCGATAGTCTTTTTATTTTGACAAGCCTAATTCTAAGTATCCTAACTTAGATAAATAGTTGTTATATATTTATTTTTCCTTCATTTCCAACACCACCCATTTTATTCCCCCCTTGGTAGGAAATTTTGATTCTAAATTTGTTACTCCAATTCTATATTCCCACTTCTTCACATCTTAAAACATGATAGCACTATTTTATTCTATTTTCATCTATCTTTAGAACATAATATTATGCTTGAGTGATTATGGATTATTTTCTCCACCATTTCTTTATTTTTATAGAATTACCTTGGTCTTATTTGAAATAAATCATTATCATTCCTTTTTCAAACTATATTTGTTACTATTTTTGTACCGTTTTCCATTATTGAGTGAGTTTGGATTTTTACTTCTCACTCACCAATGTTTTTTCATTTATGTCCTTTTTTTAGACAACTACATCTATGTCCATATTTTTGTACTTTTTCCATTGTTAATTGATCTTGTATTGTTACTTCTCTCTCACCAATGTTGCTTTCCCTTTCATGTACTTTTTCCATTGATGATTGAGCAAGGATTGTTACTGCTCACTCATCAATGTTGTTTTACCATTTTTTGCCCATCTTTATTTATGTAAATATTGGTGTTGCTTTCACATTGATGTTAGACTTTAATTTTTATTTTATCCTTATTTTGATATGTATTTTTTCTTTATTTATTAAGTAATATTTGTTTGATTTTTTTGATCATTTTGTAGCCTTGGATTTTTAGTTACCTGATTCACTCTTGACCTGGTCATTTGGTCATAACCTAGCATTTATCACCCTAGCTTACCAAATTTATAACTACATCATGTCTACACATCTCAGTTATCTTCACTTTCCTACATTTTTTTCTATTTAAATTTTTAATCATTAGAATTTTTCTAAAGCAGTCTCTATGCCCTCCATGATCAAAACTATAAATAAAATAGACAACCATCCAGTGATAAAGGTAAGTCAAGGTACACATACATTACTTATTTATGTCAATTATTTCCTTTCATCCATTTAATTTTAGTTATTTTATGATTTAAAATACTAACATTTACTTAGCTTAGTGTTGTGTGTTACTATGTTCTTTTACCAAAGCAACATCCCATGTTACAATTACATGACACATGATGAGATTTGAGTGGGGAATATGTATAAACATAATATTTTTAAATTTTATCAATTATTTGTCTTATATCTTTTAATAACCTATCGAGTCTTAATATCTTTAAGTGTACACCTTAAAGGGTGCACTAGGAAATGGGTGTCCAAATAATTGGTGCTTCACAAAATTATTGTTCCCTACAGTACCACTTAAAACAAACATAAAATTAAAAAAATTTGTTCACAAGATTGTTATTCCCTATACCTAATTAATGTATTTCTTAAACAATTGGTTCAATTTGGTTGACTATGTTGGCTAAAACTTTAGAAGGGTTTAGGGTTAAATTTAGCTATATAAACACATCTTTCAACCCATTTTTAGAGAGAAATAAAAGTATTCATTTTAACACCTTATTATCCACCATTCTAAATTCATTTCTTAGGGTTTCATACTTATTTTGGAGAGAATAATATTGTCTTGGGGTAAAAATACCTTTAGATGCATAAGAAAAATATTTTAGCCTAGAGCTGGCCTATATTTGTTATCATTAGGAAACATAACAATCTCTTACAAAGCAGGAGGATACAGGGTAACATCCACAGTAATCGGGTTTCAAAGAAAATGAGCATGGTGTGTGAAAGGAAGGGAGAGCCCCATAAACAAGAGCCCAAGAGCTGTGCAAAATGGAAAGAGAAACATCAAGTCTAGAAAATTTTGTAGAAAGGAAATGTAACGAGCTACATGGAAAGACTTCACGGTTTTAAACCGCATATCACGACGGCCTTCTTCAAAAATTGGTCTGACGATAGGGTCACCCTGCATGGTATAACTATAAATTTAACTGAGGATTTTCTTACTGAGGTTACAGGGTTGTCAATGGAAGGGATCAAATTTTTAAAGCAGACCAGCATTTTGAATGAGGCATTTTGCAAGTTCCCCAAAACGGATGAGGAGGAGCAGCAGTTGGTCAAAAATGGGGATTTTTATGAGCTGGACCAGATTAAAGGGATATGGAGGGACGTCCTAAGCTGTATAAGGGAGTATTTCATCCTAAATGGAAGAAGCAAATGAGTGCATAAGTTCCACTTTGTCTTCCTCAACCACTTCAGGCATAAGGTTAGCTTGTCCTTTCCTTTCTATCTTCACTACTCCCTGATTCAAAGCCTTTACGCTCATAGGAAAAAGGATTTGCACCCTATTCTTCACGAAGGCCTAATTCTACTTATTGAAGGCTATTGTAAGAATAGGGCACTAGTTAAGTATCCCAAATAGGGGAAAAATAAGTTGCCAGGGAATAAAAAGAATGAAAATGTAAGTAGAAGAGGAAAAATTAAGATCCCTAGTCCTAATAAATAGAATGCAGAAGAACAAAGGGGTCGGGAGAGATTTGAGGAACCTGAGAAGGAAAAATCGGAGGAAGAATATGGAACAGAGAGCTAGGATACCAACTCTAGTAATGATGATGAAGGATCAAAGGAAATTGAAAAGGATAAAGTCAATACTGAGGAGGATTCTGTTACCAGAACAAAAGAGATGGAGGAAAAATAGAAAGAGGCGGAGGATGACACTGTCTAGGAAGATCATGGTGAGGACTCAACTTCTAAGAAAGAAAAGGAAATATCTGTCCAGGGAGATATTCAAAACATGGAGATGGAAATTGAAGATGGAATCAATGAGCGGGAACAAAAGAGCAAAGATGACTTCTTTGAAGAAGCTAGGAATAGCCCAAATAAAAAGTCTGAGGATTGGAGAGGGAAGAATCAGAATGATGAAATACATACTCCTATGACTTGGGTTAACAGTAAAGCTGAGTCTTCTTCCCAATTAGATTCCTGGTTATGTAGGGAGATCATTGATCTCAAGAAAAAAGTGGAAACTTTGGAAGATTCTCTGAAAGCTGCTTGGAACAAAGTAAACAACATGGAAAATTAGTTAAGTGAGATCCCTGTGAAGCTCAAAGATTACAAAAATAATCTCTGAGAGTTAATTAAGGATAACAGAAAGAAAATGGAGGAAGTAACGTCCAACATTTGTGTAGCTGCTATCAATATAGGTAAATGAGCCAATGAGGAGACCAAAGCACTAGAGGGTCCTATCAAAAGGACAAGGCAAAGTTCCAAAAAGAAAGATACACAAAAAGGTGCTTTGCTGGAGATTACCACCTAGGAAACTACTTTGAAAGAAAAAGAAGCCATGAACTTGATACTGGAACTGGATAAATAATTTGGTCCTTCTTGGTGGTAAAGAAACTGGTACATATCTTTGTTCTTCTTTTGTTTGCTTTTGTTTGTTGTACCTCCAGACTTCTGTTTCTGGGTTTTGATCGGATGTATCTCTAATGGTTTCAGGACCATTCTAGACATGTTTTTGCTACTTCTCTGTAGTGTTTTTTAGGCATTGCCTGTGGGCTTTGTTTTTTTTTTTTGATCTCTGTAAAAGGGTTTCGGGGCCCCTTCAAAACCTGCTTTTACCTCTAATCTAAAACAATCTCTTACAAAGCACAATTGTCTAAAGGGAATATTAAGTCTCGATGAGTTCATTTCAAGGTAATTAATCCTAACTCTTACTCCCTTTTTATGGATATATATATTTACATGTATTGGATTATGAATATATTTCTCTCTCCATGCATTATGATTACCTCTACATTGACTTGAGTAGAGTTCATCTTTGCATGTTTACTTTGATGTTTATTATCCCCAATTTATGCCACAAGATTCGATCACCACTAGATTATTTTTACTTTAGTTTTTCATTCACTTTGTTAGAAACTATAATACCTAGCTTGGGTTATTATGTGGTATTGCTCAACTAGAAGATTTGGAACCTCTCTAGTGATATTGAGTGGTAAGAGACCCCGTAGTTAGGTTTAGTTGATCCATATTGGTCATGACCTCAATTTTATAAACATACCAAAAAGTGGAAGGGATAGAGTAATTTATCTTCTTTGAGCTAGGATTTATTTTTAGATCATTTTCACTTTCCCTTGTATACATGTGGAAATCACCATGAGGCCACAAAGTCATGGAGGTATATTTTGTTCTCAAGGTGGCCCCAATAAACTATATAGATTCATTAATAATTTAAATTGACTTTATCTCTCCACAAGTACTTTTTTTATGCACACAATATATAAACATACCATGACCATACCTTAAAAACTAATAAAGCATAATGTATAATGTTTTAAATAAACTTGATACAACAAAGTGAATACATGCTGTCATGGAATCATAAACTCTTATATAGCAAATTTAAACTTTAAATTAAAGTAATATTTTGTGGAAATGTTAATTTATGGATTTGACCTTAGACTATGACTAAGTTTTTAGTAGTTAAAATATGTATTTGACATGAAAATAAGTATGAATCTTGAATTAAGATATTAATGGATGTGGTCACAATGTGATTAATTATTTCACAAGGGTACATTAAGTGAAAAAATTTCAAATTTAGATAAATATATATGGAAACAAATTTGGTTTTACAAGGGTATAATCAGATTGTATTATGGCCAACAAAAAGTTTTGTCTAATACAAGTTGTATGTCACAGTGTAAATATGTTCTACATTGGTGAACTGATAATTGTGAATATTACATACAATAATTTTATTGGTTAATATGAGGTAAAATTTGGATAAATATTAGATAGTAACATGATAATTATTAGGTGGTACTTGAAAACTTTATGTGATCAACACTAATTAGGATATAATAGGATTTTTTCCAAAAAAAATCTTATTAGTTGGAATCCAAGAATAGAAACATTAAAATCCAGTATCACACTACTTAATACTAATAATAGTAATATTGGAATCAAATATCTCTTTAATTATTTTTTCAGTCCAAAAGTTAAACACATGAGCAATAAAAGTTGTTGGAATGTAGTATTGTAATATTTAGATCTAAGTAATGTAATGTAATACAATACTTTGAAAATACAATCTATTTAAGCGTGTGTAATAAATATATAAATAATTGTACAACTATGTGACTAAAATATGAAAGAGAGATATCTTATTTGATGTTATATTTTCTAATGTGAAAATGATCAAGAATCATCACAAGACTGTAAAAAATATCTAAGTTTTGGTCATTCTAAGTTGTGATTGCATTTAACCACAATACACTTGTGTCCAAGTTGGACACCTATGTTAATGATAGTGTCTTGATATTGACATAGGTATATAGAACACAATATATCTCTATTAATTAATCTATCAATTAGGTGTTTATAGGTTTTTTATTATCTTTCACCTAATGTCTTTAGATATTTTACATAGGTTGTCACTCTTAATTTATTGATCAAAACCCTAGTCCACTATTCATGTCCCTTTAATGATGCCCTGGGAAAATGGGTTTGTGGTCACATAGTGTCAATATTCCCCAAAGACCGCTCTATCAATGTGTGATACCTACATATCCAATACTCTAAAGAGGGCCTAAAAATTATGTAGTTATCCACTATGTGTAATATTGTGTGTGAATAATGAAATATGTAGAAATCAAGTACAATAGTGACCTAGCTTGTGACTTGGAAAATATATCTCATGGGATAATCCTTCAATAATTATACCAATACATGTGTTGTACCTATGAATGATATGTAAATGGGAGAAAAAGGGAATATTTTCTCAATTGAATGGTTGGTAGAATGATTTTGATAAGTTGCCTTGGTCTCTTTATGTCTTTTCCAAGTGAGGAATGAATGAGGGTTGATCTTATATTTATACCAATCCGTTTGGAGAAATAACTAACATTATATCACTTAGGACAACCATTATGATACATTTTATTTGAACATTATATGAATTTAGGGCACTAGACACTTGCATTAGAGCTTGACAATTGTGTCAACATAGATGTCTATCCTAGATGCTAGTTTCCATGGAGTAGGAAAATGTGTATAGGCTTAGAACTTGTTGATATGGAAGATAATCAAAATTTAAGCATTTTTGTCAAGATAGAAGGTCTAGATCATCAACATAAGACTCTTTAGACTAAAATATAGGCCAAGGGGAATAAGAATGATGACATGTAAAACTTTAAAAAGTAGGAAAGGTCTAGAACTGATAGGAACAACCAAGGTATGAGTTTTCCAAGTGTACAAGATTGAGGTGTTATATAATTTATTAATAGTGTCTACATCCCCCCTTTAATATAATAATGAAATTTCTAGTTTAAAATAAAGGAATGCATACCTAGGTGTGTATAACACACCTTATCTTTGCTTGAGTCCATCTTGAGTGATTTTTTGGTGACTGATTTACAACCAAGAGCATGTTATAAGTGTTTTAACCTTTTAGGGTTTTACTTTGTAAATCTTAATCTAGATTGAATGTTGGGTTTGTAGTTAATATGGAATAAAATTATAAATTATTGATTATATGTAACTTTCCAAAAATAGTAATTACAAGGAGAAAAGTAACTTATCTATATATACATAATTTTTCACAAATTAGGGTACTAGAAATGGTTGAGTAGAGATAGAGGAATATTTCATATTTTGACATTTTTTTGAGATATAGATCCAAATAGTAGCACACCTTTTATGAAATTAGTGTCATGTGGTGTTACTGTATAATTTTTGTGCTAATGTCCTTTCAATAGTGATTGTTTATACCTTTCAGGGAAGCTATGGGAGTTTTTAGAGGTCTTGTAGGTGATTTTATTTCATACGAGGGCTCATATATGTCACTATTTTGGATGAATACTCTTAAAAACCATAATTAATACTTGCACACATGAAATAATGAAGTAATAAAATTCACAAGGAAAGGAAAAAACTAGGTTGTAGGATGTTACAATTACATGAAGTAGAACCCCTATTTTCATGGTTATTGCTTACATTAACCTTGATGTTAGGGTTATTAGTTAGCATGTAGTTATCCTTTATGGAAAATGCACCATCAACATGTATGGTATTCTATAATAAACTTTTCTTGGCCCCTTCTTTGATCAAGCATGTAGATGTCTAGGTGTAAAATTTGAGTAGTATCTAGAGTATTTGAGTCAAACTATTTGTTGATATTATGTAAATAATTGCCAAAATAGTAAGTATTAGATGTAAAATTACTTGTGAGGATATTTATATAGGAGGATATTTATTTTGAATAAAATATCTTATTCATTGGCTAATAAGTCATGAAAAAGATATAAAAAACATAAGCTTAAGGGTCACAAAGGAGTTCAGACTCAAACATAGGTGAAAGGGCATGTTAAACATAGAATCCACAAGTGGAAATTATCACCATGTGGTGTTACTATCCTAAAAGTGGATGTAATGTCCTAAGGCTCAAAATAGATCAAAAATTAGGGATAGTAGGCTATCGACCCCTAGGACTAGGAAAAGGTGACTTATGACTATTAGGAGTGTCAAAAATAGGGAAAATAAGAAAATAAAAATTAAAAAACTCAAGATGACCATGGAATAATGACTATAACTATCACTAAGACACTTACGTGAAAGAGAAACAAAAGACATGGTAATTGTGGTTACTTGGCCAAATTTAGGTTTTTATATTTCCCCCCTTTTATTCTAGTAATGAAATGAAATAAAATTACTAGAGTAAAATAAAATAGGAATGCGTACATGTACTTGCATATGTGAATGTAATCTAGATATGGCCCACTTATTGGCCAGAGAAGTGGATAAGAAATGGATTATAACAAGTGAAGGGAAGACATAAGGTGTGAATGTCCCCCATACTAAAGTTCAATGTATGGAGAAATAAATCTCACTTGCCTCCACTCTAAATTTGAGTATGTAAACTAAATGTGTGGAGTAAATAAGGCTCACTTACCCCATTTTGAATATGCATAATGTAAAATTAAAGGTGTGGATAAAACAAGGCTCACTTTTCTCCACTCTAAATTTGAGTAATGCAAAATTAAAGTTGTGAAAATCAAGGCTTGCTTTCCCCCACTTTGAATCTGAGTATGTGAACTAAATGTGTGGATAAAATAAGGCTCACTTTCCCCCACTCTCAATTCAAGTATGTAAATTGGGTATGGTGTAATGTTATGGATAAACCATTGTAGATGGTCTTATGACCCAAAATGGTGAAAACCTAGTGACGATATCAAGTGTGACGTGGTAAATCTAAAAATGGGGACCAAGAACGTGGACTCTACATCATGCCCCAACAATGTAGCTATGTATCTAAATATCTAAATAAACTAGTATACCTATGTCAAAGATATATATCTATGTATAGGTTACATCTAAATATCTATGCAAAACTTACATAAACGTATGTAGACCTGTGCATCTATATATATGAAAATATGTGAATCTAAATGTATATGTAAATTGGTGTAGACCTATGCATTTGTATATTTTAAAAAAATGCATTTGAATGCCTATGTAAACCTATGTAGGCCCATGCATTTATATATCTAAAAATTTGTGTATCTAAACACCTATGTAAACCTCTATAGACATGTGTGTCTATATATCTAAAAAATTATGACTCTTAAAGCCTATGTAAACTTGTGTAGACCTATGCATCTATGTATTTGAAAATCTATGCATCTAAATACCTATGTAGACCCATGCATTTGTATATCTAAAAATATTTGCATCTGAATGCTTATGTAAACATGTGCATCTATATATATTAAAATTTGTGACTTTGAATCCGTGAAGCAATCTATGTAATTTTCCTCCCCCCTTTTGGTGAGAGAGTGAAGAATATGATAAGGATATATAACCAAAAGTGTTAAGGATTAGTTTATGTTGGTGTTATTTGGTAATTTGATGTTGTACTAGGTTTGAATAATGTATTTATTGTGTCAGAGTTGATAATTTAGTGTGTATTTGGATTGGTACTTGTTTTATTATATTGTTAATATAATGTGATTGTTTTTGTCATTTTATGTGATTGTTTTTGTCATTTTATAGTTTTGATAATGATGAGGTGAATGGTTTAATTGATATGGTATAAATAATATTTATGTCAAGTCCCATGTGTAAAAAATAGTTTGTAAATTAGAGATACATTCTCAAGATATGGTTATAATAAAAGAGTTGTATTAGTTAGAAAAATTGGCATGCAGGGGTAACCTTAATAAGGTGGTATTGGGTAATTTATGAATTAAATAGGTTATTTTGAATCATTTACATCATTTGAGGGGAAAAAATTTTGATCTTGAGAGAGGGAAACATGTTGAGGAGATGAGATGTTATTTTGTAATGCTATGAAGAGGTCGATATATGGATTCAAGATGGGGAGGAGGTTCACCTAGTAAGGGACTTAGACTTTCCCTATTTTTATCATTTTATTTGCTTTTTCACTATTTTTGCTGAAAAAGGACTATTTTATGGCTATTTTAGATAGGCTAGTACAAGTTCCCCATTCTGGGCACTATTATCTAGATCCTGACACTAGCATCTAGGGTATAACACTAATATACAGTGTTATTATCCTTCAAGTAGTGCTAGTGTCTAGTAGGACCAAGATGTGATGCTTAGCATTGTTGAATAATTTTTGATACCTATTGTTGTTTGATTGTTTTATTTTTATTTTACTAATGTCATATTTGGTTATATTTTTTCAAGTTAATGCCTATATGAGGGATTTATATATGGTTATTATGATGGAGACTATACAGGGTTTTCCCTTATCTAATATGGAGATAGAGGTGCTTAAGAGAGCAGGCCTATGATATGTTCCTTTCCTAGAGCCTACATCCTAGGATAAACATATGATCACTGCACTATGTGAGAGGTGAAATGTAGACACATGTACATTTTGGCTACCTACGAGTGAGATGACTATGACATTGGAAGATGTATATTGGATCTTGTGGTTGCCTATCTCTAGGAAATAGGCTTTATTATAGGAGGCTACTGGTCTTTGAGATATATAGTGAACATCTAGGTAATTATCTACCATAGTTATGAGGACTCATTACACAGGTAGTCAAAGTGACATACTATTGACCCTAATTATTATGACAGATGTTCTACAATTTCATAAATATTTAGTTATGTTGTTATCATCATTTATTATTATGGATGCAAGTGGTGTCTTGTTTATTATAAGATTCATGATATAGTGTAGGACAATGAGCATCATGGCATCATGTACTCTTGGATTCATAACATGTTGGATTATTTTCATAGAGACCTATACCACTTTACATAAGATATGAGTGGTAGGGGTATAGATGTGTTAGCATTATTAGATTGTTGGGCATACAAGCACATAGCCATGAGTAGGCTTGTGGCATGTCCATGGATGGATGGGATTATTTTTAGGTGGTTATAAAGAGATGGACCATGATAGGGCATGCACTATGGAGGAGTACTACATAGTGTCAATATATGCTAGAAAAATTAAGAGCAAAGGATATCATTTGGAGACCCTATAAGGACTATCAAGGGTGGCCTAAAGATATCACATAGATGATGTAGATTTGGGTTAGTTGTTGGATACATGATTTTTGGGATAATGTATATGAGTGGTTTTGGTATTAGAGGGTTACCCAATAGCTCGATGTTGTATAATATGTGCCCCTAACACATGTGGTGTGGTTGAGGAGTTCTTGGGCTCATACAAGGTTAGGTAGTAGGCTGAGGCCATCGATTGATGAGCTAGACATTATTCTATTGATGAAGTGTGATCATGAGATCGAGGTACTAGATGTGGATTATGTTAGAGTGGCTGAGGCCCATGTAGCCTAGTGGAATGAGTACATATGGGCACCTCTATTTATTAGAGGTGGGATGATCACATATGAGGTATTATATGTAAAGCCCTTAATGGTTGTTGATGGTATGTTAGATAAAAAATTTATGTGATTTGTGTGAAGTGGATTATCTATTTTTATATAAGAGTATTCTTATGAATTATGTGGATATTTGTATGTGAAAGAGATGATGCATATTGGGAGGTTACCATTGATTCAGCACTACATGAGTTGACACATCATATCCTAAATGATGTCATGGAGGATAGATTAGTGGATCAATCCACCAATGTTGCTTTGGTGCATTCCAATTTGTTTGATTAGGTGGAGATAGTGACTCCAACATTTAGTAAAGCATCGGTAGATAAAGATGAGTTATGTGCAGAGCTACATAGGTACATCATGTCCTCTCCTAATACTCTAGGTAGGGATAGTACTCATATAGTATATGACTACATATGAATTTAGTGAGAGTATGTAGAGTGTAGGGCTGATCATAACATGTACTATGAGAGAGGGAGAAGGCATAGTCGTAGATCAAGTTCATGTATAGATAGTGGGGCCTATAGTTCTAGTTTTTATTTATTTAATAGTGAGATTGAGGTAATTGGTCCTAGTATTCATGTTCACATCATTGAGTGATACACCGTATTTTTATTGAAATGGTGATATATATATATATATATATATATATATATATATATATATATATATATATATATATAGGGCCTATAGTTCTAGTTTTTATTTATTTAATAGTGAGATTGAGGGAATTGGTCCTAGTATTCATGTTCACATCATTGAGTGATACACCATATTTTTTTTTGAAATGGTGATATATATATATATATATATATATATATATATATATATATATATATATATATATATATATATATATATATATATAATTTAATTTAATTTGGCATTGTGTATTGATAACTAGATCATGTTATGTTGTACATATTGATAAGCCTTTAAATTTGTTTGATTGTTTTAAATGTTGATGTTTACAATTTTATTTTGGTTGGAGTAAATTTTATTGATTTGTATATGTTGTATGAATTTTTTTCGCATATGTTAAGGAGATTAAGTTTTTAAATTTATTGGTATATGGTCTTTTGTTTATATTTCATAATATGTCTACATGTATAACATATGATGGTGATATACCATATCTAAACTTGGATGGCATAGAAAATCAATGACCATATAATTTATGCTATGTTTATGTAGACATAGACTATGAAATTAGAGCTATCTGTGATGCACTGCTAGTGTATGACTATGTAGAATTTTATGCAAAGAGATTGATTGGTTGACATTCTAAAATTGCACTTTGAGTTGTATGATTTATTGAAAATATCTTAATCAATGTATGAACTAAAACTCAGTTCTATTCTATGTAATGATTTCTATATATATTTATATATTGTCTAACTAAACCTATGTCCTTGGGTTAATAGTTATTCCCAAATATTTTGATCAATGTGTACACTAGAGGTTCATGTTGATTTCTGGAATTATTTCCAAATATTTTGATTGGTGATTATACTAAAATTGTGCCTTTGGGTTTTTAGTTGTTCCCAAATATATTAATCAACTTATACACTAGAGGTGAATTATAAACTTTGTGAACTAGTTTCTATCGTTATTGAGGCTATGATGTACAAGATTTTTGATAAATGGATGTCTTAGAAGTCACAGAGCTCATATTATGAGTAATACATGGATACTTAAAAGTAATTTTCTAAGATAACTCCATCATAGAGGAGTGTTCTTTAGGAGAGTGTGTTGAATGAGGGCCTATTTTCCTCTATATAAAATATATGATGCCTCAACTAATATATTAGTCAATGCAATCTTAGCATGCATAACAATGGTCATCTAAATCTCCATTTATCTAGTGAAAATGATAAAATGCTTATGTGGTACCCAATACAAATAATGTGGTGGATGATGATTAATTGAATGAAGTGTGATCATCCCATTATTTAGTAGTGTAAGCAAGATTTCATGACACCCAGCCTTATCGAAAAACTATATAACCTGTCAACATATATCATGTGTTACTCACTATACATTATGATGTGTAGAGTGGATCTTTTCCCTTACTAACTATTTTTATTTGTTGTTTTTGTTCCACTAGTTTCTTAATTAGAAGTGGAATAGGATCTTGTACCAAATTTGATAAATAAGGTTTTGAGGGGTCTATAGCCAAATTTTCCTCTAACTATGTATTTACTAATCCCAACTATGCCTCTAATGTTATATTTGTGTTGAATACATGTATAAATGATTTATATCTTTGATATAGCATTCTCTCCTTGAGAGAATAGATTAAACTTCTAGAAAAGATGTATTATACTTATAAATATTTTTGGTTGGTAAATTAGTTGATGCAAACAATATTTGAACCATAGAATGTATTCTAATGTAGGCTATGTCTCACCCTAGTGTAATGAAGGTAATCTCTCATGTGTGACTATAGGTCATGTTGATTATTTTGATGACAAGTCAAAATAAGTCAGCCCCCTATAGTATATAGCTTGTATATGTAATTTTTATGGTATTATATTGTGTGGCATAGACCTAGATAGGGGTTATTTAAATTGCATTACCTTGATTACATCCATTTTATCCCCTTATGTCATTTCTAGTCATTTAGGATCAATATTTAAGCCATTAATGATGGTTGTATAATTCTCCTATGTAAACAAGTGTATAAAGATGCCTTTAAAAATATTATATGTCATAATATTGTCAATCATGCTAGTTATAATTTAAAATGTGTAGGTTCTTAAGTTAGATCAAGAAAACATTTAGAAAAGAGAAGGTTTTGGTACTTATATGACCTATGCAAGTGGTTTGGCACATGTGGAAGGTTTTATAAGGAATATTAAGATTATTTGAGTTAATTTATATTTTTTATCTACTTTATAAGTCTCAAAATTGTCTGATAAATATTCTATACCTTCATCACTCTTTTTGGCATAAAAAATTGGTCAACAGGTTTTCTCATGGTATGACCAATAGAAGAGGAATTGGGTCAAATTCCTCTGAGGGATGTTAATACACTTGATTTAATCCATATTCATGTAATAATTTGTAATATTAGTTTTTCATGATATATGAACCATTCATTACAAGTTGGCATCTCCTTTCTATATGTTTATCCCCATACCCTGTAGGTTTCTCTTATGTTTGCCTAGTTTTATAAAAACTAGTGGTTGTAATTGGTTATGAAAAGTGTGAATAATCTTTTCACATGGTTATTAAATTTTTTTCACTTATTTTTATAGAGATATAGGTATAAAACTCCACATTGCTAATGAGAAACTTAATTGAAGTGGTAGATCAAGTTTCACCTATTAAAGGGCCATTCTCATGCAAATGCCTTCAGAATAAATGGGAACATGATGCTTTAAATATCATGTTTCATGATGCTAAACTTATATATGAAGGATATGGGTCTTAATAATTTTCTATGTGAGGATTCAAATGCCTAACACACTCACACAATTAGCTTTCTACATGACTATCATACACATTCAGGTGGTAAGGAACCTTACACAGCCATGGTGATCAAGAATAGGGTTTTCAAAGTGATTAAATGTTTTCTATGGTGTAGACAACCATATTTTAACCATTGATATTATTTTATATTGGTTGAAGAATTCAATTCTCTAAAACATATAATTTTGTCTTCTTTACACTATATATGCACCTATAGGTATCCATAGATGTCTAAGAAGATTAGATAGCAAGTGTTTGAGATAGGTTGGAACCTTATTTAAGATCTTGAAGTGATGAGTGTGTCATAGTAACCATGGAGGAACCATGAGATAAAAAATAGACCTATGTTATCCCACCACAAGTTGAGAGGGTGATTTAAAGGATTCATTACTTTAAAGTCTCCAAAATAGGTCTTTCATCTATCTTTTGGTCCTCCCATAGTGAAATGCATGAAGTCTTAGTAGGTTTAAACATTTCAATCATGGATCCCTATCATAGGAGAAATTATTTGACAATAAAGTTTGATTTTTTAGTCAAAGGATTATGATTCTAGAAGACTCCCATTCCATGCATCCTTTCACTATAGAATGCCAATATTCTTTACATTGTTTTAGGTTCAAAGGGCCCTTAAATATATTGAGATATAATGGAAACCTAAATTTTGGTTAAATAACTAATTTTAAATGGAAATTAAAATATTATTCTAAAAATACAATAAAGTAGGGTTGATACTCAATACTTGATGTGGACCATCACCTACAAGTCTTCTTTTGGACACAAAATGATAACTACAATTTGACTATAGTATGATAATAGGTTAGAGAAAGTATTTGGACATTGGAAAAAATCAAATCATAATTGGTATGAGTAAAAAATATATATTAATTTAGTTCAATGACTTAGAGGAGGTCTTATAACATGAAAAACAATGTCAAACACAAAAATTTCACCTACAGGCTTACCCTTTCTCTGAGTAAGCACATAGTCTACTAGTCTTGTCTAGTCAAGTAGGGGTGAGTGAAATTTGAATTAAAAAATAAGGTTGGATGTTATACATGAATATAATACATTTAAAATTATAATTATCATGTCACATTATTCTCATCACAAGGAAAAAGAACATAAAGGGTTTTAAAATAAACTTATAGCCATGCTTACAAATGTTGCATAGTCAATAAGTTTAGAAGTATACCTTGGGGTTTGTGATGTTTGGAGGTGTAAGTAGTATGATTCAAACTTTATATTTTATTTATAAGGTCCCCATGACCTATTTAATATCCTCATATCCTTGTTTTCCTGAGGTGATAGGGGAATTTCCCTCTATTCTATCTCAGGCAGAGGGCACTCCCAGAAAGATACATCCTACAAGCTCAATATGAAAAGGTTAGGAGTTGATTTGAGGATTGTGTAAACCTTGAATAAGGGTGTAGGTATTTTATTTGAACATGTAAATACATATAAATGACCTTATAGTCATGAATAACCACTCAAATCTAGTCGTGTGTAGCCAAGCACAGTCATGTCCACTAAACCTAGACTAGGACTAATGGCTAAATGGGGTATAATATCACTTCAAGGGAAATATGAGGATCTTAAATAATTTTAAGACCTTAATGTGGATTTATAATGTGATTTTAAACCTTTAGTTTGTAGAGAAGGTCACAAAGAGGTCATTTCTTATCTTAAAAACATGACAAGGTGTAAAAAATATAAGGAAGGTCTCAAAAAGTCATCTTTAAAAGTTCATATTTGTATGTATGTTTTTCATGGGAACCTAAAGAGTTAGGATATTTTGAACAGGGTCCTAAACAAGGTTCTAGTGAAAATTTTCTAAATATTGGATGTCAAGATTATATGAACAATCTTTAAGGGTTAAAACCACTTAAAACCCTCTAAACCCTTGCTAATGACCCAATGGGAAAAACAAAGAAGGAAATGCATCTAGATGATCTAGTATAACTTTAAAATTATTTTGAATTTCAAAGGACTCACCCAAGATCCTTCCCATCAGATTGGATTGTACCTTGCCTATATGGATAGGGTACAAAATTGATTTTATTGATAGAATTTGATGTTTTTCAAGTAAATAGGAGTATAAAATGATGAGGGTCACTTTAGGAGGTAAATTTTGACATAATATAACCCCTAATTTTTATTTTTTTCTTCAATCAATCACACAAGTACCTCTACAAGTACCTTCACTTTAGGCAATCCAAACTAGCATAGTGAATGGAAGGTGATCACCAAGTAAGAAGGTAATAACTTCAATTGGGAGGCCTTTTAAGGTATTAATAATGGATTTGGGTAAATTATGAATCATTATATGTTTCATAAAACCCCATGTATGGATTGTATTGAACAACTAATGATCATCTTGGTGACAAGTGTGAGGAATGAGTGAAAGAATGATGATAGTGACTACAAGTAGTGAGAACACTTGTCAAGAAGAATATCATTGAATAAGGACACTTAAAATTAATGTTAGAGATTTTTATTAAATAATCCATAATATTTTACATGTTTCAATTTTTCCTATTCTGATGTAGAGTGCTTAAGAGAAGCCAATGATGAAGGTAGTTTCCAAACAAGCAGTTGAAGAGTCACATGCCAAATTTGAGGAGTTTTCATCCTTGGAAAGATAGTTTTCCATAGAGATATTTCATGTTATATGTCATAATCCATTCCAATACAAATTTAAATCTCTATTTCATATTTAAACTTGTTCTTGTGACTCTTAAACTTCATTCTCTCTCACCTCTTTTACATTCTATAAGTACTAACCATTTTAGCTCTTGTAGACTAATTCCACACCATGTATGGAGAATCCATACTAGTTTGATGTTTTAATTTAAATTTAAATAATAAATTCAATATTATTTTGAGTTCATATATCATCTTTGAAAAGTTTTTGAAGATATGTATAGTGAATAGTCAAGTGATTTTCATCTATCCTTGATTTCTCTCAATCCTTCTATGTTTGATGCAAGTTATTTCACTCTAGAAGGTCATATGAAGTGTTTTAAAGTGTATGAGTTTGTTTTAAAGTGTAAAAGTAGCCTTAGTTTCTAAAAATTATCTATGTTTCACTCACCTTGGATAGTCTTCATACATATTACCTCCATATTGAAATACTAATGATAGAGTATTCTAGGACTTTGAAGCTAGTGTTGTAGATCTTGTTTCTTAGTGAAATAAGTATAATGATTTCGTGTAAATCCTTATGGTGTATCAACCTATTAGAATATTTTAATTTAATGCATATTTATACTTATTTTCCCACAAGTAATTAGTTAGTTGAGGTGATAATCACTTAAAGGTAAATTTAGGGAGCAGCCCTTAAACCTAGAGGTCTACCTCTACTATAGGCAACCCACAGGCCTAAAGGTATTCCAATGTTGCCCAAGTATTAGATTAGGATTAAGAAACCTCATCTATGGTACAATATTTTATTACAATAGTTATATCACACTTGGTGGGACCATGTTATAAGAGAGTGGAAATATTATTGGTGTGTCTTTCCTCTAATCAACTTTTGGAAACAAGAGATAACACCAATGGCTACTCCAAATGAAATATTTTGGTTGTAAGTGGAC